>JAYJMJ010284234.1:0-11366 GCA_036873875.1 Laminaria ephemera
GTGTGCACACCAACTGCGAAACTGCTTACCTGGTACCCTGGTATGTGGTATCACACTGATCCCCACGAACAGTGGAGGAAGACGTCGGCGTCCGATTTGAAAAAATCTAAGGGCCCATACAAACGGAGCGTTTTCAACCTAAAATCAAAATCGAAGATGATATAGGAAGATTTACTCCTGCCGATTGGCCAAATAGCCACACCGAGGCCCCAAGAGCCCGGCTTGGCCTTTTTTAGCTTTCTCTGTTTCTCGGTTATTTTAATCGTTTTGGTGATTAAAATGATCTAAACCAAAGCCTAAAAGACGAACAGCCCAATGAAGAAGACCCGCCTCCGTACGAGGCCCGAGACCATGCGGACAACCGCAACTACGAACGGCCCGTAGACGGGACAGCGAGACGACAGAGGGCAAATAATACATGAACGACATGCCGCTGGTGCCGATCAATGCATCCTTCATCACCGCAGTCGAAACTGTGGCCCGTGGTGCCGTCCCTGGTCGAGTTGAGTGCAACTGAATAGCCTAGAACCGTATGTTGTAGCAAGTGAAGACGCTGTTTGGCCAGCACCCGTACTTTATCCGGCTCCGATCTCACGCTTTAGGATGCCGGTGCCCTTGTAGCAGCAGAGTATGGCCGACTAGCCGTGTGGGCGCACTCCCCTCTGTTTTCAGGACTGGGTGCCGCGTCTACCGCAGCTGGAGGGTGCATCAGTGCTGGTGCTCAACCTCGACCGTTGACTCGTTTTGGTTTTTTATTTTAGCTTTTGTTTTTCACACGTTTGCTGCGTTTGGACGCCTTCCTCTTTCCCCCTCCCAAAAAACAAGATATTTTCGTGTTTTTCCCTCGTTTGTATGGGCCCTAACTTGGTCAAAAGTTGTGCCCCAAAAGGTTGAAAGTATGGGAAAAATGTGGCGTCGAGTTGTAATGGTCATAATTTGCATGTTATGATGCTATCCTATTTATTGTATTCCTCTGTCCTAGAAGTTAGCTTGGTTATGGGTTTTAGGTCGTATCGGTGTAAAGGTGTCGGTGACGATGCTATAGTTGGGTTTATGAGAAATATATATCGCAGACAATGCTGGTGAAAAAAACGGAGTGTCTTTCGATAAAAAATCTGGGTCAAAGTGTACCCCATTTACCATTTACGGACTTGTTACGGAATTATTTTGGGAAGTGTGCTTCGTAAGGTAGGCGATGACGACCTTAGTGTGGAATATACGGGGGTGAGGACGCGGCAGAGGGCAGGGCGGTTGGAAAAGGTTGTGAAATACGATGAGGAGGCCTTCAAAAAGGTTTGGGGCTGTCTACTGTGGCATCATCTTCCAGCAATGGCGAGGACGGCTACAGTACTCTTCTTTTTCTTTTTCTCGACGTTTTTTTGCCCCCGGACGAAGGGCTAGCTACCGCCATTTTCGGGCCGACTGATTTTTTTCCGGCCGTTCGGCCGAATGTTGTAAAATGCGAATGTAAAAACAAACTGGGTTTCAACCCCAAAAATGCCATAAAATATAATAGGCGAATGCTTTTCATTCTTGCGTTTTCCGAGCCCCAATCCCATTGGTCGATGCCCCCCCCCCCCGCCCGCCCTCGGCCAATGGGGGGGCGCCGAGCGCGCGGCAGGAGTGTGGCCCTTCGGGGCAACCCCCCAGTCCCGCCGCACCCGGGGAGGATATGATCCCATCCCCGGTTCAGACATGCTTCCATGTCTCTACAACTCCAACGAGCTGGGGACGAAAACCGAGTTCTCCGGGGTCGACGCCGCCCCGCACGGTGTGGAAACTCCAATCCCATTGGCGGATCGCTGATTGGCTGGAGCGCGTAGAGCCAGCGTAACCCTTGAAGGATAGGGCCCCATCCCCGGTTCAGAAATCCATCTGTATCTCAACAACTCCGACATCCGGGGACGATAACAAGGATCCCCCGTGTCGACACCGCACCGCACGTTGTGGAAACCCCAATCCGATCGGCCGATCGAAGATTGGTTGAGGCTCATACATAGAGCCAGCGCCACCCGGGGAATATAGAATCCCATCCCCGGGTCAGAAACCCTTCCACCCATGTACAACTCCGGCAACCCGCGGACGAAAACGGTGTTCCTCTGGATCGATACTGCCTCGCACGGTATTCAAACCCCAACGCCGCTGGCTGGTTGCTGATTGGCTGGGGCCCGTACATGGAGCCAGCGCCACCGGGGGAGAATAGGGTATCATCCCCGCTTCATCAATCCTTCCATATATATACAACTTCGATAATCCGGGGACGTAAATGGAGATCTCCCGGGTTGATACCGCCCCGCACAGTGTGGAAACCCCAACCCCACCGGCCGATCGGTGATTGGCTGGGGCTCGTATATAGATCCAGCGCCACCCGGGGAGGATAGAGCCCCATCCCCGGTTCAGAAATACTTCCATATCTCTACAACTTTGACCACCCGGGGACGAAAAACGAGTTCTCCCGGATCGACACCGCCTGTCACGGTGTGGAAACTCCAATCCCATTGGTTAATCGCTGATTGGCTGGAACTCGTAGAGCCAGCGCCACCCGGGGAGGATAGACGCTCACCACTGGGGGGCAGTTCCGTCGCACCCGGGCAGGATAAGGTCCCATCCCCGGATCAGAATCCATCCGTATTTCTACAACTCCGACAACCCGAGGACGAAAACAGATATCCCCCGGGTCGATACCGCCTCGCACGGTGTGGAAATCCCAACCCCACCGGCCGATCGCTGATTGGAGCTCATACATCGAGCCAGCGCTACCCGGGGAGGATAGGGTCTCATCCCCGGATCAGAATCCATCTGTATCTCTACAACTCCGATAACCCGGGGACGAAAACAAATATCCGCCGGGTCGATACCGCCTCACACGGTGTGGAAACCCCAACCTCACCGGCCGATCGCTGATTGGCTGGGGCTCGTATATAGATTCAGCGCCACCAGGAGACGATAGGGTCCCTTCCCCGGTTCAGAATTCCTTCCATATCTCTACAACTTCAACAAACCGGGAACGAAACCCTAATTCCCCCGGGTCGACACCGCCCCGCACGGTGTGGCAACCCCAATCCCGTTGGCTAATCGCTGATTGGCTGGAGCTTGGAGCTCATAGAGCCAGCGCCACCAGGAGAGGATAGGGTTCCATCGTCGGTTTAGAAACCCTTCCACATCTCCAAAGCTCCGACAAACCGGGGACGAAAATCGAGTTCTCCCGGGTCGACACCGCCCCGCACGGTGTGGAAACCCCAATCCCGTTGGCTAATCACTGATTGGCTGGAGCTCGTAGAGCCAGCGCCACCCGTGGAGGATAGAGGCCCACCAACGGGGGGCAGTTCCGCCGTACCCGGGGAGGATAGGATCCTATCCCCGGATCAGAATCCTTCCGTACATCTACAACTTCGATAACCCTGGGACGAAAACCGAGATCCCCCGGGTCGATACCGCCTCGCACGGTGTGGAAAACCCAACCCTACGGGCCGATCGCTGATTGGCTGGGGGTCTTACGTAGAGCCAGCGCCACCCGGGGAAGATAGGGGTCAATCCCCGGTATACAAATCCTTCCATAAATATACAATTCCGACAACCCGGAGACGAAAACGGAAATCCCCCCGGTCGATACCGTCTCGCACGGTGTGGAAACCCCAAACCCACCTGCCGATCTCTGATTGGCTAGAGCTCATATATAGAGCCAGTGCCACCAGGGGAGGACAACACCCCATCCCCGGTTAATAAATCCTTCCATTTCGCTACAACTCCGACAACACGGAGACGGAAATCGAGTTCTCCCGCGTCGACATCGCCCCGCACGATGTGGAAACCCCAATCCCAATGGTTAATCGCTAGCTATTAATCGCTGATTGGCTGGAGCTCGTAGAGCCAGCGCCACCCGGGGGGGATAGAGGCGCGCCAATGAGGGGCAGTTCCGCCGCACCCGGGGAGGATAGGGTCCTACACCCAGTTCAGAAATCCCTCCGTACCTGTACAACTCCGACAACCCGTGGACGAAAACGATGTTCCGCCCGGTCGATACCGCCCTGCACAGTGTGGAAACCCGGACGCCACTGGCTGGTTGCTGATTGCCGGGGTCTCGTACATAAAACCAGCGCCACCGGGGGAAGATAGGGTCCCATCCCCGGATCAGAATCCTTCCACACGTCTACATCTCCGACAACCCGGGGGAGAAAACGGAGATCCCCCGGGTCGATACCGCCTCGCAAGGCGTGAAAACCCCAACCCCATCGGCCGATCTCTGATTGGCTGGCGCGCGTACACAGAACCGGCGCCACCCGGGGACGATAGTGCCACACCCTCGTTTCAAAAATTCTTCCATACATCTACAATTCCGACAACCCGAGGAAGAAAACCGTGTTCCCCCGTGTCGTTATCGCCCCGCACGGTGTGGAAACCCCAACGCCACTGGCTGGTTGCTAATTGGCCGGGACTTACACATAGAGCCAGCTCCACCCGGGGAGGATAGATTCCCATCCCCGGTACATAAATCCTTTTATATATATACAACTCCGACAACCCGCGGACGAAAACGGAAATCCACCGGGTCGATACCGCCCCGCACGGTGTGGAAACCCCAACCTCACCATCCAATCGCTGATTGGCTGGGGCTCGTATATAGAGCCAGCGCCACTCGGGGACGATAGGGTATCATCCCCAGTTCAGAAATTCCTTCCGTTTCTCTACATCTTCGACAAACCGGGGACGAAAATGGAGTTCCCTCAGGTCGATACCGCCCCGCACGGTTTGAAAACCCTAACCCCACCGGCCGATCGCTGATTGGCTGAAGTTCGTATATACAGCCAGCGCCACCCGGAGAGGATAGGGTCCAATCCCCGACTCAGAAATCCTTCAATATATCTACATCTACGAAAACCCGGGGACGAAAACGATGTTCCCCCGGGTTGATACCGCCCCGCACATTGTGGGAACCCAACCTCCGGGTATTCCATTGATTGGCTCGGCTCGGGTTCGTAGAGAGAGCGAACCACCCCCAAGGGGTTCAGCAAGTTCAGTGACTATCATCTCATACTAGGCTGTTAATAGAGAAGTAGTTGTAGATTCAGCATGGATCAATTGTAGAATTCAATCCTAATCGCGTGCGAGATCGGTGCGACTTGGTTCTCGAAGCAGCAGAAACCCACCTCACAAGAGTATTCAGCAATCAGCAGCAAGGAGTACAAGGAGGTAGCAAAACACAACAAAACACCAACACGACACCCGCTTCCAGTTGACCGGCAAAAGACCCAAACAACAGCAGCGCAGACAGGCACCACAGCGACAGCACGCCTTTCACATCTCCTCTACTGCTCCAACGAGTCTGGGACGAAAGCGGCGACCCCCCGATACGATACCGTGACGAATGGAACTGTGACGAATGGAACTGTTTCCGTGGATACCATCTACGACCTTCGCTTGGCGCAGCCCAATAAGAAAAAATAAGACGTGCAAAGCGCGCCGATTTTTGCGCTTGTAGACTTAAAACTATAGGCATAGATAGATGCAGGTGGGCATAGACAGGCATACGCAGGTACAAGTATTGGTGAGTCTAGGTAGGTCTGCTTAGTCATGTATCCCCACTGTAATATAGTGCATTGGAGGTAAACCCGGCTAGTGGAACGCCAGACAAAGCGATTTTGGGCTGGCGGAGCGCCGCGTGAGAGGCACGCCGCTGCGAAATGGGCTGGAGGAACGCCATGTTGGAGGAGCGCCCACTCGACCTGGGCTACAAGCACGCCTCTTTCCAAGGAGAATTACCTGGAAGTTACCCGCAATCCACGTTTTTTTTGGGGGGGTGCTTCTTCTTAAAGCATTCTCCAGTTGACCCTTTGTGGCCCAGGTATAGACCAAGCTATAAACTCGTTTGGACTGGCCGGTGTTACTTGCCGGGTTACTCTCGCTGTGACAAATTACTTCTTCATTATTTTTCAAGAGTTTTATCCCCCTTTTCAACTTGCGACACCCCCGGGATTTCAAGCCAACCGCATCCCGAAGGGGAAGCTTGTAGAGACTGAACTATAAACTCGTTTGGGCTGGTCGGTGTTACTTGCCCGGTTACTTGCGCGGTTTCTTTGGTTTTCAAGAGTTTTTTTTTGCGTTATACCTGGTTATAGCTGGTAGGAACGCCTGCGTTGCCCCCTTTTCAACTTGCGACACCCGCGGGATTTAAAGCCAACCACATCCCGAAGGGGAAGCTTGTACCAGGTAAAGTCCAGCGATACAAAAATGAAAAGGGCGGTCTTATCGCCCTTCTTTCAAAAGCGTGAGCTTGCAGCATGCGGTGTACCTCGTATATAGTTCATGCTACGCGCGTGCCGTACAACCGTATATACAACTCGTTGCAGTTGTAGCATCATCCCCTGTACCTGCTGGGGGGCTGTTTCGTGTGGCCGATGCTGCTATTTTCATTTATGTTGGTCGGTTTTACCTCTGAAGTCTCAGGCGTACATCCATTCTGTTGTTTTTCAAAAGGCATACTCCGTGCTATGTAAAAGCCCAATTGTACTACTTTTTATGCTCTAAAACAAACCCCATAGAATAGGCATTCTATGCTAGAACAGAGTCGACATAGGTCCCAAACTTTAACCGCTTTAGGACTGCACCCATGTTTTTGGGGACAAGACACTTGGAATCGGTGCGGGACAACTTTTTTTACGTTCTAATAGGCTGCACTTGCCACCCGGCCATTCTTTAGGTTACAAATCAACGCTCTCGGCGGTGCCAGGGCGGCGGTCGAGGGGTTTCCACAACGTAATTCTGGCATGTCTACGAGTAGCGATACCGGGGACGGGGGAGACGACCGGATCATTCGGCAGGTGAGCTCTTGGTTGGTTTCGCCCCTGAACCTGTATCGGTCTGGGTTCTCCAGTAGAGGCAGAGGCTTTTGACGCGTGCTACGGTAGGAGATGCACCTGAAAAATTATGAGGCTACTCACTTGAGAACCTCTCTACCTCGCCCAAACACTGAGTTTGAGTAAAAATGAACGTTCCACCCGATGGACAATTCCATGGCCTAGGTATGAAACGAAAAATATTGTAAAACACAAATGGTACGCCAGCGATATTGACGCCGATAACAACGCTAACTTGACGCCGACAACACCAGTAACTTAACACTGACAACATTAACTTGACGCTGACAACAACGTTAACTTGACGCCGACACAATGTTAACTTGACGCCGACAACAACGTTGTGTTGACGCCGACACGTTATAGTTTAAGGCGACAACAACTTTAACTTGACGCCGTCAATGTTAACCTGACGCCGATCATGTTAACTTGATGCCGGCAAAAACGATAACGTCGACAACAACGTTAACTTGATGCCGATAGCAATGTTAAGTTGGCAACGACAACGTTAACTTGACGCCGACAACAACGTACAATTGACGTCAACAACGTTCTCTTGACACCGACAACAGCGTTAACTTAACGCCGAGAACGTTCATTTGACGCCGACAACATTTAATTGACGCCGACAACGTTAAGTTGACGCCGACAACGTTAGCTTGACACCAAAAACGTTCATTTGACGCCGACAATGTTAGGTTGACGCCGACAACGTTAACTTGACGCCGACGATAGCGTTAACTTAAGGGCAGTAACATGAACTTGACGCCGAAAACGTTAACTTAACACGACAACGTTAACTTGACGCCGACAATGTTTACTTGATGCCATCAACGTTGACTTGACGCCGACAACAGCGTTAACTCGATGCCGACAATGACCTTAAGTTCACGCCGACAACACCGTTAACTTCACGCTGACGACAGCGTTAACTTGAGGCCAGTAACAACGTGACCTTGACGCCGAAAACGTTAACTTGACGACGCCGACAGCGTTAACTTGACGCCGATAACAACGCTAACTTGACGCCTACAACAACGTTAACTTCACGCGAAACGCCGACAACGTTAAATGTTATATTGACGCCGATGAGAACGTTGAATTGACGCTGACAACAACGTTATAACTTAACGGCGACAGCAACGTTAACTTGACGTAGACACCGTTACCTTGACGACGGCAACATTAACTTGACGCCGACAACGTAAACTTGACGCCGACAACGTTACCTTCACGCCGACAATAACGCCAACTTAACGCCGACATCGTTATGCTTTACGTAAAAAATAACGATAGCTTGACGACAACAACGTTAGCTAGACGCCGACAACAACGTTAACTTGACGCTGACAACGTTGACTTGATGCCGACAACTTTAACTGGACGCTGATAACGTTATCTTGACGTTAACAACACTTTGTTAACTCGACGCCGAAACGTTAGCTTGACGCCGACGACGTTAACGTGACGCCAACAAGTTTAACTTGACTTGACGCTGACAACGTGATACTTTAAGCCGACAACAACGTTAACTTGACGCCGACAACAACGTCATCTTGACGCCGACAGCGTTAACTTGAAGCCAACAACAACGTAAGACGACAACAACAGTAACTTGATGCCGACAATGTTAACTTGACGCCGAACACGTTACCTTGACGCGCCGACAACGTTGGTTTGACGCGCCGAGAACAACGTTACCTTGACGCCGATAACAACATTAACTTGACCCCGACAGCAACGTTAGCTTGACAACAACAACGTTAACTTGATGCCGATAACGTTAACTTCACATACGGCTGTGCCCCTTTGCGCAAGGAGTTTTAAGCAAAATCGATTACACGATTCGTGCCAAAAAACAAACGTGACATAAACGCCTATTTACGAATGTCAGGTTTTGAGGTCCTGCTTCACAAATCATGATGTTTTTGCGTCGGCTTGTAAGAAATGAGCCTAACGACCGACCCCGCCCCCCCCCCCACGTCCGGCGCGTGTCTGTCTACCTCAGGCGAAAGCATGGGTGCGAGATGTAGTTGTAAACTTTAGGCTGTGCCCTTTCGCGGAAGGGGTTTTCAACTCGGAGAAAGGCGTTCGATACGTGGTGACCCCTGCTGAGAACACGGACGAGCTGTGGAGAGCCTTCTTGAGTGAGGTTTCACACCTCATGACCCACGACAGAGAAGTGAGATATTATTTTCATTACTATCTGTTGATTGTGCTTTGGTACGTTATACGGATATGACTATGGTTGACAGCATTAGGGAGTTCCAATAGTAGGTTGGCTGCATAGTAGCGGGAAATTGGGATGTCGGGATTTGCATTCTTATGGTGCTCCCACCTTTCTACTTCGCTTCTACGTGACTTCTACTTGTCTTCTATATTTGGATGATGGCTATATGGACGCTCGAGGACCGCGCTTAATATATTGATACTTGTACTCTTCTCTGTCCGCAACCGACCCCACCACCCAGCTACTGTCCGCCAGCGGGTAAACCCTTTGATGCTCCTTGAGTTCAGGAAACATTATCATTGTTATCATTAGTCTTATGATTATCATAGTTAGCCAGCTTACAGCCCTATATGATACGGAGGTTCGTCAAACAAATCGCTGTTGTTTTGTTAATCTTCAAGAGTGTATATACACGATGCCGAGAATTTCAAAATCCAACACTCGTGGCCGGCTGTAATACCGCTCGCGCTGTTGCTGTGATTGTTCCCCGCAGTATTAACGCCAAACCCAAACCAAAACATTTTCGAACCAAAACGCCATTTTTCCATTCCTGCTCAACACGCCTATTTTCCTACGCCAACTAAAAGGCCTGTTTATTTTTCGAACCAAAACGCCAATTTTACTTTTCGAACAAGAACGCCTATTTTCCGTTTCGCACCAGAACGCCTTTTTTCCTTTTCGAACCAAACCGCCCATTGTCCTTTTTAAACCAAAAGGCCTATTTTCCTTTTCGAACCTAAACGTCTGCCTGGCATGTTCCTATTTGAACCAAAGCGCCTCCGTTTATTTTCCGACCAGAACACCTATTTTCCTTTTCGAACCAAACCGCCTATTGTCCTTTCCAAACCAAAAAGGCCCTTTTTCTTTTCGAACCAAAATGCCTACCTGGTATGTTCCTTTTTGAACCATAACGCCTCTTTTGTATTGTCGGACCTAAACGCCTTTTCGAACCAAGACGGCATTTTTCTATTTTCGAACCAAAACGGCATTTTTTTATTTTCGAGCCAAAACGCCATTTTTGTATTTTCGAACCAAAACGCCTATTAATATTATCATTTTCAAACCAATAGGCCTCTTTTCCTTTTCGAATCATAACCTCTATTTATACCTGGTATGTTCCTATTCGAACCATAACGCCTCTTTTTTGTTTTCGGACCGAAAAGCCTCTTTTTCTTTTTCGAATCAAAAAGCCTATTTTCGAACCCAAACGCCTACCAGGTATTTTTCTTTTCGAACCAACACCCCTGTTTTCCTTTTCCTGTTTTCATTTTCGAACCTAAACGCCATGTTTCCAAAACACCTATTTTTGTTTTCGAACCACAACCTCTATTTTCCTTTTCCAGTTTTCAATTTCGAACCACAACGCCATTTTTCCAAAACACCTACTTTTAGTTTCGAACTAAAACTCCTCTTTTCCTTTTCCTCTTCCTCTTTTCCTTTTCGAACCAAAACGCCTATTTTCCTTTTCGAACGAAAACGCTAACTTTCATTTTCGAACCAACACGCCTACTTTCCTTTCTGAATCAAAACACCTTTTTTCTAGGGTTGAGTTGGGGGTTGGCCGGACTTGACGGCTAGTTATTATTAGTATTAATAGTTGGGTGGCGAAGTACACCGACCAACTGACTTTAGTTTTTCTCAATATAAAACACACTGCAAGCCACAAACGCACCAGTCAGATGTGTAAAGACACAACTCCGCATAACGTAACCAACGGTACTATCCAGTCAACTATTAACTAGTCGGTGACTTGTAGTCCGCCAACCAAAACGCCCATTTTCCTTTTCGAACCAAACCGCCTTTTTCCCTCTTTTTCCAGGAAGTAGGGACCACCTTACTGTTGGCGACTCGGTGCCTGGAAGACCTTAGCGACTTCAACGACTTCTGCGGCTGGCTGGAAGAAATGATCGACCACGACGAGGTCAGTTTTATTTTTGTTAAATAAAAACATACTTGAGCTGTGAGGTCGAAGGTTCGTCGAAGCTCATCTTTGCAGCATGTGTGTGATACTTTAATCGCGCGTGCTACGGGGTGTGTATGCCCTCATCAAGGATATTTTATGGGATGAATTTTGTGTCAAATCTGTGAGCTGCGAGTTCGACCAGTTGATTAGTCGATACTCAGCATTGCAACTTTTTTATTGTTCCATTATTGCCCTCTCCTTCCGTCCCGCGAATCCTCCCGTGCTGTCACAAGGGTCTTGTGGATCAAGTGTGGGTGAAATAGGGTGCTTCTACCCGAAATACGCCTTCGATCGAGGAGGGACAGGCCCTCATCACCCC
>JAYJMJ010284245.1:0-11366 GCA_036873875.1 Laminaria ephemera
CTTAGGTAGGTAACAATCGACAAAGCTGTGATCAGCCGTTCTGTGAGTGAAACCAACGATTGCTAAACGTTTTTTTTAAGCGTTTTTATCAGAAGATATTTCTAGCATTAAAATCAAAATTATTGTTTTACCCCGCAAAGAGCTAATATCTGAATAAAATGCTTTACTGAATCAGACGAGAACTGGTTCGGAGTTATCGAATATATATTCTTTAACCACAAAATCTTCGTTGGATTTTACAGCTTTGTAAAGATCATCAGGTGATGTTGTAGTGGTGAAAATCGTAATGGGCTTGTCTATTGAATTATACATCTAGGCAATAATCGAAGTGAAATCAGGTTTGGGTAGCCATTGTCAACTCTACTTTAGATTAGTAAGCCTTACTGTAACCATCGTGCCGTTCATCTAAACGGAAAAATCCGACAGACTGTAGTTCTACAATGATAGCCGACTTACCACTCCTAGCCTCCATAGAAAAAAGACATGTCGACCTGACATAAAAACAACAAAAAGGGCTAAATCTAAAAGATCTAACCCCTCTAAAAGTCACCTAAAACACCAATTCATAAGCGCGCTACACAACCTTACTTCTTATCAAATATAACCTGCTTCCAATGCTCAGGCCCTGTTGTATGAACAGACGTACCCTGAGAATCAACCGCTACCGTCACAGGCATATCGCGCACATCAAACTCATAAATCGCTTCCATACCCAACTCAGGGAACGCTAGCACTTCAGAGTTAACAATCGCTTTAGACACCAAGTAAGCCGCACCACCGACTGCCATCAAGTACACAGACTTGTGCTTCTTAATGCTTTCAATCGCCACAGGGCCACGCTCAGCTTTACCGATCATACCCAGCAAACCTGTCTCCTCAAGTACCTGATCCGTAAACTTATCCATACGCGTTGATGTTGTCGGGCCAGCAGGGCCAACCGCTTCTTCACGTACCGGATCAACGGGGCCAACGTAGTAGATAAAGCGACCTTTTAGCGATACGGGCAATTCTTCACCAGCATCCAAAATACCAACAATTTTCTTATGTGCCGCATCACGACCCGTCAACATCTTGCCTGATAGCAGAATCACTTCACCCGGCTTCCAAGTTTCAACATCAGCCTGCGTGACAGTATTCAAATCAACACGTCGTGAGTTTTCACCCGCTTCGTAAGTGATGTCTGGCCATGCTGACAAGTCAGGTGGCGTCTGTAGCGACGGGCCACTGCCATCTAGTGTGAAGTGTGCGTGACGTGTCGCTGCACAGTTAGGAATCATGCAAACCGGCAATGACGCGGCGTGTGTTGGGTAGTCCTTAATTTTGATATCAAGCACCGTCGTTAGGCCACCAAGCCCCTGCGCACCAATACCCAGATCATTCACTTTATCCATGATCTCAAGACGCAGCTCTTCCGCACGGCTCTGCGGGCCACGCTCACGAAGCGCTTGAATATCAATCGACTCCATCAACGCTTCTTTCGCCATGACAGCTGCTTTCTCAGCCGTTCCACCGATACCGATACCCAACATGCCAGGCGGGCACCAGCCTGCGCCCATTGTTGGAACCGTCTTAAGCACCCAATCAACAATGCTATCACTCGGGTTCAACATCGCCATCTTCGCTTTATTCTCAGAGCCACCGCCTTTGGCAGCGATATCAAGCTCAATCTTGTCACCCGGCACCACGGTCATGTGAATAACCGCAGGCGTGTTGTCTTTCGTGTTTTGACGCTTACCCGCAGGATCAGCAAGGATAGAGGCACGTAGCACATTGTCTGTATTCGTATAAGCGCGCCGCACACCTTCGTTAATCATCTCTTCAACGCTTAGGTCACTTTCCCACTGCACTTGCATACCGATACGCACAAACACAGTAACAATACCCGTGTCCTGGCAGATCGGACGATGCCCTTCAGCACACATGCGAGAGTTAACCAAAATCTGTGCAATTGCATCTTTAGCCGCTTCTGACTCTTCTCGTTTATAAGCGTCGTGCATGGCTTCAACGAAGTCTTGCGGGTGGTAATAAGAAATATACTGTAGTGCATCCGCGACGCTGTCAATCAGGTCTGCCTGCTTGATGATGGTCATTTTAAAACTCCGGTTGATTTGTTTTCAATTTGGAAACGGCTTTTTTGCCTAGCCAACTCAGTACCCACACATTTCTCATCTGGACATTATACCTTGAAGAATCTTAATAAGAGTTTGCAGATTTTCTGCTTCAGGTTGAGTCTTACTTAACATCCAGTCAAAGATGATTGGATCTTCAATATCGAGCAGTTCATTGAAAGTCGCCTGCTCTTCAACACTAGCAGTCGGGTAACGTTCCTGAAGATACCGATTCATCACAATATCTAACTCTTTAGTACCACGCCGGCAACGCCAACGTAATCGACTCATATCAGTCATAGTATTTCTCTTGAAGTATCCCAACCTATAAATTAGGTGGGAAGAATACCATATTAATCAACCTTTTATCCCTCCAAATAGTCCTATTGTCACTACTAACCGTCTTATCGTTCACATGAATGATGCCCCTCGTAAGACTACTGCGTATCTTTCTAACCACCACTAACGAAGGATAGGTGTTGAATTATGAAAGAAATGGAGAGAAGCAAAGAACTTACACGTGGTATACCTTTGAAAGAGTGTGCAGGAATAGCAACGAAACTAATTACAATCAATCAAGCCCAACCACCAAGGCAAGACGCTCAGTTCGATATTCAAGCGCAACTAATTAATGACAAGCAAATATCCATCGCTGCAACAATCCATAACACTGACGACAGCAATCAAGTCCTGCGTCATACCTATGCTGATATGTTTTTGATAGATGTGGATTTCACCGGCGCAAAAAGTACGGCACTGATTAGCATGGCGAAAAACAATCAGCCTCACATCAATATCATTTTGCTCGCCACCACCATAGATAGTCGACACTTGGTTCAATCGATTGCAGCAGGAGCATGTGGATATCTATCAAAGGCAGATGCTGAATTGAACCTTGTGTCCCATCTGCATGATTTCATGCGTGGCAGAAAACCTCCTTTCTGTAATGAGGCTGTTCAGAAAATTCTTACAGCGCTGCAGAAAAACCAAAATGACTTCTGTGATGCGGCGTTATTAACACTTCGTGAAACGGAAGTACTGACGGTATTTGCCAAGGGCTACTCCTACAAAGCGACGGCTAGAAAACTCTCAATTTCAACGAATACTGTACCCAGCCACATGAAGAACATCTACCGAAAACTGGGCGTCAACTCACGTAGTGAAGCCGTGTTCGAGGGCTTGCAAAGGGGTTTGATCCAGCTGTGTTGAAAAGGGTTCGTTCGGTAGTATGTATATAATAGGAATGGCCGTTAAAGTGCCGTTGCCTTGAGATCTGCGGTAATCCATTTAATAATCGTGCTGTAATGCTGGTGATGCACCAGATAACCACTATTGGGTAACGTGTGTAAGGTAAGGTGTTCAAGTTCGGCATCCCAACGCTTAGCGGAGCCCCATGGTACGTTTCGATCATGTTCACCGATTACCAATCTGATTGGAACTGGACTATTAATCATCAAACCACTCCAATCTTCCAGATAGTTTAGGTCGCCAAAGTTACCCACATAACCCTGTGTTTTATGAACCGCTTTGCCCGCATTTAAAACAGGAAGTATTTCTGGTCTGGTCGCCCATTCAACGTCTTTTGCAGAAGATCTAAGTATCGCCTTGATAAACGCGTTAGACCCTGACTTTGAAACAAAGGCAAAACCGGCTTTGCATAAGAATTTCAGCGCAGAGGGAAAATGTAGGCGTGTGTGTGGAATCAAGTAATTATAGCCATTAGTCCCTTCCAAATCGGCATCGGTCAACACGGGTAATATCGGATGTGTTGCAATCACTGACTTTATACGAGAAGGTTCACACTTAGCTAAAGCAAGCGCATGGACAAGTCCGCTACTCACCGTAAATACGACGGCCTGTTCGACATTTTCATGGTCGAGAAGTTGTTGGATATCCTTTGCAAATACATGCGGATCACTGCAGGAACCCTCACAAACGGTCGTTCTCCCATAGCCTGGCCGAAGCGGTGCCAGAATACGAAGACCTGCGAGCCTAGCTGCGTCCGCGGCCTCTTTAAACCAAACATCCCCGAACACCTGACAGTGATAAAACAAGATTGCTGGACCTTCAGCAGCGCCAAACACAGAATAGTCAATTTGACGACCATCTTGCAGTTGCAATAGGTGGCGTTGATCGTTCGTAGGATAACAAACAACGCCTAATTCACTTTGAATCCTCTCAGCGACTTTGTTTCCTTCCTCATTGTCGTGCATTAATGCGAGACCAAAAATCAACCTAATACAATCCATTTGAGACTTGGTATCCGTTTTGCCAAAGATCGAACTGAGCTGACTTCGTACGGTCGGCAACGAACAGCAACGTCTACGTGCTATTTCCTCAACCTTGTCACCCGCTACCATTAGCTGAACGACTTCTATTTCTGCGCGAGTAAGGTTAAAAAGGCTTATCAGTATAGAGCCCAAATGAGATGGCCAACCTACATCACTAGTTTTCACGATAACCCGTTTTTCAGTCCCCCGCTTTGACTTGAATAACTCCAAGGTTACTAGCGTAGGTCTTCCACTAAAAACATTGGTTAACCGAATAACATCTCCAACACCGTTTACGCTCTTTCCATGATTCAAAACGCTCTGTACCTGGCTCAACAAGCTGCTACTTTCGTCCGCACTAAGCGGCAGATTCATCAAGGTTGAATCGGGTTTGAGGTCGTAGCTTGTTTTAGCCGCGGTGTTAGCTTCTAATATTTCGCCGGATGAATTGACCGCCAACATTGCCTGCATGCGCAGCGCAAGTTGTTGATGAAGTTTGTCGTCAGTCCCTAGTCGCCAAGGCGTTATTACATCGACCAGTGCCGCTGCGCGCTTCAAGTGGGATCTAACCGCATTTGATTTGGTCAGTTCAGTCCCTGATTGCATGGTGTCAATTCGTTGCTGTAATGACAGCATGAAATCGTCATAGATCTCTGGGGAAGATGCCACCTCGTAAAGTTGTTCAATTAATTGATGTTCTGAAGGCTGGGCCACCTGCACCTCTCTTTTATAGGTTAATCAGGAGTGCAACTTCTACCATTAAGTAACATGACAGGATTTTTTAATAAGGCGAGTGGCGTGATATGGCAGTTAAACGGTGGTGACGAGCCAGTCAAGCCTGCAACCAGAGAATAATAATTAATTTGCCAAGACTATCCTTTCATCGCCATAAATAGCCCAATCACCCATATTAATAGTCTTATCATTCATATGAATGATGATTCCTTGATTACCGCCACGTACCTTTCTAGAAAGATCAGTTGTTAAGAGTCGATTATCTCTAATCTTTTATACCTCTTAGCAAAGGAAATAATCATGAAAGGATAACCCAATGTCAGATTTACCTTTATCAAAGTCCATCGTTTATGTGACCGGCCTGCCCCGCTCAGGCTCTACGCTGCTATGCCAACTGTTAGATATGCATCCGGAAATTGACAGCAACGGTCACTCCTCCCCCTTGCAAGGCATCTTGCAAACCATGCGTCATCAACTCAGCGATAACGAGTTTTTACTGTCGCAAATGGACGTGGATTTTGAAAAGGGTTACCAGCGCTTGCAAAACCTTAATCGTGGCCTGATCAACGGCTGGTTTGCTGACTCAGATAAGGACATTGTGGTTGATAAAAATCGCGGCTGGTTAATGAATATTGACCTAGTGCAAGCACTCGACCCTAACTTTAGAATGCTAGTGTGCGTGCGCGACCCTGCTCAAATATTCGGCTCAATTGAAGCGCGGCATCAGCAAACGCTGTTATTAGACTTCCCCGACAAGCTTGCGTCACTATCGCGTCATGCCCGCGCAGACAAACTGTTTGCCGCCGAAGGCGTGATTGGTGGGCCAATAAAAGCCATCGAAGCGTTGCAGGATGTGCCGAACGCTTGGCAGAAACGCTTGTTTTACGTGGTGTTCGAGCAGCTGATGCAAGAACCAGAAGCCGTGCTGCGTGACCTTTACGAATGGTTGAAATTACCCGTACCCGCGTTTGACCCGAACGCCCTGCCCGTCAAACCGCACGAAAGCGACAGCTACTATCGTTTCAAATACCCGCACCAAACTCGATCACAGATATCCCCTCCCGCATCACACGTCATTCCAGACCGGATTCAGGCGGACATTCACAAACAGTTTGGCGATATTTATCAACTCTTTTACCCCGGAATAAAAAGGAAAACATCATGAAAAGGACATTGTTTAACAACACATACAAGCGCTTGCTGACTTGCAGTCTAGTGGCTGTGCTAAGTATGGGCAGCACGGCTTATGCCGCTAATTATCTCGTTACCAATCCAGTAGATGATGGAACAGGAATAAACGATAACGATCTTAACAAGCTCAGCTGGGCCATTTTACAGGCTAATACTGACGGAACAGGGATTCTTGACCCCAATAGGATCAACGAGCCTGACACCATTACCCTAAAAACTAATGTCACGATTACTGGAGTAATGAAAACTCTGCTGGATAGTGATATTACGCTGCAAAGTGATGATATACCCCGCACCATTTACGGCGGTGACCCTAATAATGAAGATGCAAATCGGTTCCGTCCGTTATTCGTCAAGTCGGGAGACGTTGCTATTAAAAACCTGACACTGGCCAATGGTCAGGCCAAAGGAGGTGGTTCTCGACTTGGTGGTGGTGGCGCTGGTTTAGGTGGAGCGCTATTTGTATATGGCGGAACTGTGTTAGTCGAAGGAGTTACCTTTGAAAACAATGATGCAACTGGAGGGAGTGCTAACAACACTGACGGCGGTGGCGGTGGCGGTATGTTTGGTAGTGCAGGATTTACTGACCTTTACGGTAATGGAGGAGGGGGAGGTTTATTCGATAATGTGGTGGAACACTTCGGAGGTAACGACGGTGGTTTTGGCGACGGTGGCGGTGGCGGGTACGAAGCCTTAGGCGGTGGAGGCGGCGATGGAGGCTTTGGTGGCGGTGGCGGTGGCGGTGCCGGATCCGGAGGCATTGGAGGCGTTGGTGGCTTCGGTGGAGGTGGTGGTTACAGCGGTTTCCAAGTAGGTGGTAAAGGTGGATTCGGCGGCGGCGGCGGCTTCGGCCTTTATGGAAATAGTAGCGGCGGCTTCGGCGGCGGCTTCGGCAGCGGCTTCGGCGGCGACGGCGCAGGCGCAGGCGCAGGCTTTGGTGGCGCGCTATTCGCCATGAAAGGCACAACCACCCTTAAGGATGTTACCTTCACAAGCAACACTGTTGAAGCGGGTACTGGCGGCGACTTTATCACTGGAACTGACGATGGTTCCGCTAACGCTACCGATGTGTTTATTTGTACTAGCGACCTTGATAGTGAAACAACTAAGACGGCGGCTTTATGCGAGGCTACCGTCAACTTCTGCGGCACGAATGAAGATACGTCAATCGTTGATAACGCTGGCATCGTTAACATTGTCGGTGACTTAGGCACCGATTGCCCTGTCGACAACATGCCACCTATTGCTGAAGCCACAGCAGACACGAGTTTGGCGCTCGTCGGCACGTCTATTTCACTCGACGGTTCAGGTAGTAGCGACCCAGAGGGAGACCTGCTGACCTACTCTTGGACAGTCACTTCACAGCCAGATGGCAGTGTTCTGGTTATCGACAGTACTGATACTCAAACCACTAGCCTAACCCCTCTGGTTGAAGGCGACTACGTTGTGACACTCACGGTGAGTGATCCTGATGGCCTTGAAGCCACCACGACAGTGGAGTTCACCGCCAGTAGTGCAAGCAGTATTGCCGCTCAACAGATCATGGACGCTGTAACGTTTATTGAAAGCCTTGACGCTGATCAGTTCAACAAAACAGGCAATCAAGCAGCGCTGATCGCTCGACTGACCCAAGCAGTGAGCGCTATTGATAAAGGCTACAACGCTAAAGCCATCAGACAGCTCAATAGAGTGATTAAACGCAGTAACGGTTGTGCTGCGACCGGCACAGCGGATGCTCAAGCACCGGGTCGCGACTGGATCATTGATTGCACTAGCCAAGCTGAATTACTGAGTATTCTGGAACCTGCCGTAGCAGCGTTAACCGCAACGACTAGTGAAGCTGAACAGCAGATCATGAGCGCCGCATTTATTGCTGCTGGACTGACGTCTGAGCAGTTCATTAGCAAGCAGCACAAACAGGCTTTCATAACAGACTTACACCAAGCGGCCCAATGGGTACGCAAAGGTAAGACCAGCAAAGCGATTAGTCAGCTTGAACAGCTTATCGAGCAAAGCGAGCAATGTGGCGAAACCTCAAACCATGGTAATCAGGGACATGGCCACAAAGGGTCACGTCACAGCAGTAAAAACCATCAAGGCCATCGGGGTAATAGTTCGGAAGGTGGCGGAGTCATCACAGACTGCGCGGCTCAAGCGTCTATCTTGACTCATCTGCAAGATGCACTGGCTGCTTTAACCCCTTAAGTAGCCGTTTAGATATCAGGACTATTGCCTGATGTCAGTTAGTGGCAAGCCTCGTCTCAGCAGGCTTGCCATATCTATGGTACAGACTTCATATAAGGAGCCAAGTAGACTGAACTAGTCACATAATATTAGTGATTGATCCCCCAATATAAACAAAATAACCCAAAGGAATGGATTATGATTTTTAAAGGAATAAATAGGAGTAAAGACATGATATTAAAGACATTAGTCATGCTGTGTCTTCTTTTCTCTCAGGCTTTTAATACAGCCCAAGCGCAAGAAATAGTTGTCAAAGGTCAAAACGTGAAGATAGTTGATTACGGTGTTGACCTTAGTAACATTGTGGGCCGATTTAAACAAAACAATGACGGTACCTGGACGGATACCAATAACGCGACTAAAACTGAAACTTCTTACCAAGAAACAGGAAGAGATGAATGGACGGTATACCTGTCAGACGCTGTACATCTCAATCTTTGGAAAAAAGAAGTTGTTAAAGGCGACAAAAAAACCCACTCAATCGTCGCAAGCTATGTTATCGAGAACGCCGTAACGACCATACCTGCTCCGACAGCCACTACGACTGATCCTTCAGCTCAACACTGCTCTCAGTATGCAGC
This sequence comes from Laminaria ephemera, assembly GCA_036873875.1. Classification (NCBI taxonomy): domain Eukaryota; class Phaeophyceae; order Laminariales; family Laminariaceae; genus Laminaria; species Laminaria ephemera. Next base: position 9,130 of record JAYJMJ010284245.1, read on the forward strand.
AACGGCTGTTATGCAACAGGCTCGTAATGTAACAGCTAAGTGTAACTACAAAGGACTGCGCTGGAGTGATGATCAAAAAGGCCAAAACAAATGGTGTATGACAGTTCGGAAAAAAATCACCCAAGCAGAAACAGATGCTCGTCAGCTGTTACTCAATGCTTGTTATGCTGAAAAAGCAGATACCGAAAATAATAAGAAGCCAATGGACTTGCCGGGAGCCTGCCGCTGGAACAGTGAGAACTATAAGCAGGTTCGCTACATCTTTTCTCGTCGTAGCTATGATAATGATCCCATCCCTGTGTCCCCGATTCAAGGCGGTCTCATTACAGAAGACCTTAACAAGGATAGTAAGCCGGACTTCATCTATCTAGAACGTAGTCCAAGTCACCAGTTCAGAGCCATCCTATGCTTGAGTTCGTCTTCAGGCTGGAAGCGACAACCACTTGCAAAAATTACCGAGGATATCGGCCCAGATACTGGAGCAGAGTTTGATGATATGAGTGCTAACGATGGCAAAGTGACCTTGGTTCGTAATTCTATACAACACAATACCGGGTCGACTTCCGTTATTCGCACTTACGTATATTCAGGCACAGAGGAAGCACTGCTATTGGAAAGTGAGGTTTCAGAATTTATCAGTGCCGACCTCTTTACATCTAGCACCAAAACGACGACTGATTATGTTAAGGGCGTGATTCGTCAAAGTATTCAATGTGGCGACTTGGAAGACGCTTGTAAGAACGAAGACAAAACGACTCCCATGGAGGAGTCTAGGCTTACGACTGACAAACGTAAGTTTAAATGGTGAAACCACATCACACATTTCATGAGACCAGCGATTACTGACATCTACCATATCTATGGCACAGACGGCTTTTAAGGCGCCCTGTAGACTGAATCAATCACAGGTCAATTGTGATTAATACCCTTACAAAAACAACCCAAAGGAATGGATTATGAACTTTAAAAGTATCAATAGGAGAAAAGACATGCTAATCAAAATGTTAGTCATGTTATGCCTTCTATTCTCCCAAGCGTTTACTAGTGCAACAGCACAAGAAATTGCGGTCAACGGTAAAAACGTGAAGATAGTTGACTATGGTGTTGACCTTAGTAGCATCGCTGGCAGATTTAAACAAAATAGCGATGGCACTTGGACTGATACCAATAACGCCGCTAAAACCGACACTGTTTACCAAGAAACAGGAAGAGATGAATGGACGGTGTACCTTTCAGATGCTGTTCATCTCAATCTTTGGAAAAAAGAAATCGTTAAAGACGGCAATAAAATCCATACGGTAGTTGCAAGCTATGTTGTAGAAAATGCCGTAACGACAATAGCTGTGCCAGCGGCAAATAATATTGCTAAAGGCAAGGCAGCAACACAATCATCTACTTTTGGTCGCTATTCAGCCAGTCAAGCGACCGATGGTGTCAGTGATAGCGGATTTAGTCATACCAACCAAGAAGCCGGAGCGTGGTGGCAGGTTGATCTGGGCGAAGTCTATAACGTATCGACTGTTACCCTATTTAACAGAGCAGATTGCTGCAGCGAACGATTAAATAATTTCTCAATACTTGTTTCTGAAACTCCCCTAACAACTAACTCTGGCGGAGTAATTTTTGCGGACAAACAGGCAACCTTTACTGGAGCAAAAACGTTCTCTGGTAACGCGAAAGGTCGATATGTTCGTATCTTTCTCAATGGTAAAGATTATTTATCACTGGCCGAAGTTGAAATTTATGTAGGCCAAGCCCCAACCACATCAACCACTAAGACAAAAGCGCCTAAAGACGTAGGCAAAATTGCCACAGGCATTTCAACGGGGATTGTCAAAGGTGGTTTGAAAATTCTTGATAAAACAAAGATACAGGACAAAAGCAAAAACCCTATGGGCAGTGTTGGCAAAGTCTGTAAAGCCATAGAATCAGCATCTAAAGGCATTAAAAAAGTTGAAGGAAGTATCGCCAAGAAACTAAAAGCTGAGCAGGCGGCAGCGGACGATAAATTTGATAAAGAAATGGCCCAAATATTTTACCAAGCACAGAAGGAATCGGGAGTTTCTATCAGTGATGTTGACAGCAAAGATTTGGCCATAGCAATGGCTAAGATCAAAGCGGAAATACATACTGCCCCACCTCCAGTAAAAGAAAAGTGGACTGCTTACGACATATCAAAAACAACACTTGAGGTGGCTGGTTTAGTTGATCCTATTGGCGTTACCAGTGTGGCTGCT
>JAYJMJ010284256.1:0-11365 GCA_036873875.1 Laminaria ephemera
GCGTGCTCGGCATGGGCTGCGGGCACCTTGCCAGTGCGTCAGAATTGAATTTGAAGCAGGTTGGGGCACGTGGGAGCACCTCCCGTTGCCGTGTTTTGCCTATACCCCCGTTTGGCCCAAAACGCCGGGGGTATACCCCCCCTTTGGTCATTACCCAAAAACTGAATATCGACACCAAAAAAACTATTTTTTCCCGATGTTTTCCCCAACTTTTATGCGTGTGCACCAACTGCTGTTGCGTGCGCGACCCAATTAGGAAGAGGATTCTTTGAATCCTCCGGAGCTGCGCTCCCTCGGCATCAAAATCCTCATTATAAGCCGCTATTAAATAATTGCCCCGACTCGGACCAGACCACTAATATATTGTTCTGCGGCGCACGGCGATCATCGGTATCTTTGAGGCCTCGTCCACCGCTGGCACGCGTCTGGTCCCCGCAGAACCAGCAACCGCGACCTCTCTATCTGTAACAGACCCATATCCCCCCTGCGTGCAGCGCGCGCATGCGGTTCGAGCTGGTTCTGATTGTGGCCGAATACGTGAACGAATTTCCTTGACGTTGACTCTCCTATCCGCTCTGGACCGAAGTATAGGGGCCGTTGGAGTTTTATACAAGTATCTGGCGGTCCATATGTTTTCGTCCGAGTTGGTTGTCTGTCTCCATTATGGCTCACGGCAAGACTCTCTCTGCAACATTCAAACGTCCACGAGTGGGGATCGGCGTGACGAGAAACCGGCCGCCCACTTCCTTTCTTCGTCCCCTCTACAGGGTTGCGTCCGCCGGAGACATCGGTGTGTTTGGCGTTAGCTGTAACTCGCGTGCTGTGCGAAATATACGAGTACAGCAGTATCTCCTGGTGGTGTCCTATATCTTACTCGTTTCCGCTCGTACTCGTGTATTTTGAATTAATCTTGGAGCCAAATTGAAAAGTGACGCAACAATTGTGTCCCCGAGTTGGATAAAACCTCCGTTGTACATGCTGACAGAGAAAGGTTCTACCACCTCCAACGCGATCGACTCTACTACAGCACGAAAAACAGTATGAAATAGTTTGAAAAAAACACCCTATCCAGCCCGCCCACCGTTGTGCGCGAGGCCCGCCAAGCGACAACATTGGTTCTTTGTTTGTTTGATTGTTTTGTAGTGTTTGTTTCACCGGATTAACTACCCTCTGCGACTATTAATAGGTGTCACGTTGATAACCAAAAAATTAAAACGCGGGAAGTAGTATCTCTTGGTGAGAGTTTCTGGCTGTTTGCAGAAGAGAGGCCTTGTTAATTCTAAGCCATACTACTACAATGATTAAGCAACGACAGAATGTTTCAACAGTACTGCTGATGTGTCATATCGTACCTGGTGCACCTTCAGCAATCAGTGTTATACTGAAAAGTATATATACTGGACTGCATGATAATGCTTGGACATAGGGATCTAACAGAGGCATTTTTTGGCGATACGACGATACTGGCTTTGTCCGCAAGGCGTACAATGGACTGCATCCGCATACTGGGCTCAACTGTCATCACAATAGGGCAATAGATACTTTATTCTTTGATCAACTGAAGTATATGTTTAGCAGGCGCGGACTGGTAGTCCCCGCCGATCTTACCAAGCGAAAGCGTGAGACTTGGGGGGCAACGGCGGATGACACGTGTGAAACCACCGCCGCGAGCGCGTGGTCATCGCTTTCTCCAGTCAGGATTTCTCCACCGCGGTCAAATGACCGAGGTAAAAACGAAAATTTAGCCGTCTGAGGAATAGCCGAAAGATAAACCAACCCGTATATGGAATTAGAATTTTGCGTGGCTAATTGGTTCTACAATGTATTCGCCACGGGCGCCATCCGGTATTGAATATTGTACACCCCGTAACGGCTGTCGGACACCTCTCATTTATCACTGTCAGGTCCATGGCTTCGATTTCAACCAAGATGTCACTGGCCGCATTGCAGTCTTTGCCCATGGCTCTCGATATGCACGTTACTTCTGCATCAATGGGAGTGCGCCGCGAGACGGTAGGGTTTGCCCTCGACGCGTGTTACGATAGAAGTGGCACGTTTGCGTTTTTTTGTTTCTGAATGACGGGGCTCCTTAACCCAAAATCGTCGGAAATTCGTTTTAGTTTTTCAATCTGAAATGATTGTATACGTGGGCCATGGGTTTGTTCATCGGGTTGCACTTTCAGTTTACTCAAAATTAGCTTGTGGGTGAGGTTCAGAGCTTCTCAAGTGAGGAGCCGCCGAAAAAAACTGCTGCACCTCTACAATAGCATGTGTCAATAGAGGTTGTACTTTTTGGCTAAAAAAGCCATTACTGAACGACGGGGTTGCTTAACCCAAAATGTATCGGAATTTCGTTAGGTATTGGTTTGCAACATATTTAGCTGCATATACCTTGGCCATGGGATAGTTCTTCGGGTAGAATGTTTTTTTCTCCAAATATGTTCGTGGCTGAGGTACCTAGAGCTTCTCAAGTGAAGAGCCTCAGAAAACAAACAAATGGTGCACCGATACCGTAGCATGCGTCCCTCTTAGCCCAAAGTGTTTCTCACTCGCGGGAGGGTACTCGAAAATAAGAGCTACCCAAGATGTCTGCGTGGGTGCATACAGCTCATTAATAATCGCTAGACACTGGACCCATACTTCGAAGTATGCCATTGTGTATCAGACATGGTCTACCATTTTGGTCAAACTCGGTGTTTGGGCTCCTCGCGCGAGGAGCCCCAGGAAAATGTAAGCTGCATATATCCTTACCGTAGCATGCACCAAGTATGAACCAATGCCAGCCGCAAAGAGTTCTTGACACGAAGAAGGGGTCATCCCCGTCGTGGTTGCAATGTGCTTGGTCAACAACTGCATACTGGTCCATTCGAGGAATTACCACAATGCCCTGGTTGCGACGGTCCCTGCAACACGTCCGGGAAGACACGAGGATAATATAACAGGTATTGAGTGTCTACTTTGTACGGGCTTTTGTTGTCTACATGGCAAAGGACGACCGTGTTCTTCTTGAATGTCGAAACTTCGAACCTCGGGAATGTGGTTCAAAACCGTCCATACCACGTGCATACAGACAGCTAGACACAGTAGACCCGAAAGAAAACCCATGAAAACATTCCAACATGCCAAATGCGTTCACACGTACCAAGTACATAAAATATGCGCAATGCGTAGACGCATCTCACCTATGCATCCCAGTCGTTTTATCCAACGAATCAAGACGGATTACCCAACGTACCATATACGGTCGAGCTTAACACAACCCACATTGTATACCACCCCCCAACAGTACACCACCCGCGGGTGGAATATTTCCAAACATCACAAACCAACATCCACTCTGTCACCCGTGGTACGTATGGTGTATACCACACCTTCATATTATACAACCCTGGTGAAAACAGTCCATACCCCCAACAGAAAATCACCTGGGGTATGTTACACTCTCGTCACTATGGGTATGAGCAACCCCCGGCGTAATACTCCACCAAGTTATCCAGACGTTACAGCCACAGCACATGTCCAGCAGTACCATCGACACGGGAAACCGCCAACGGATACGTCTAATTCAACGGATACCTGTAGTTTGCCGCCCATCGAAGCGAAGGCCAAACCTCTATCAGTCCCGACCAATGACCAATATGTGCAGCAAATACTCCATTTATCTTTGAGGCTTTTTAATGTGGGGGACGGGGGATGAATAGAATCACCCCGATTTTTCATGTCGACAAGCTGATTCAAACCCGGTTATCACCGGTACCTAGGATACTACCATCCTTTCTAAATATGTATGACAGAAAGAAAGGGAGAGGAAGTTCCAGCTATAACAAAAGCACATCTAATATATCATACCGACAAAGGGTGCGACGTTTAATGTAGCAGCTCCGTAAACACAGATCAGTAACAGCAAGCACCCAAGCACGTCCAACACATCACACCCATTAAGGGTGTCACGTTTTGTATAAACTCACACCAATTTTTCATATCATCCACCAGATTCATACCCGGTTATCACTGGTGCCTAGGATGCTACAACTCTTTCTAAATATATATGACAGAAAGAAAAGAAGAAAGTCCAGCAAGAACCAGAGCTCATCTAATACACAATACAGACAAAGGGTGCCACGTTTTAAGTAGCAGCCCCGTAAACACAGATCAGTAACAGCAAACACCCAAGCACGTCCATTACATCACACCGATTAAGGGTGCCACCATTTGAATAAACTCACCCCGGTTACCCATGTCACCCAACAGATTCATACCCGGTTATCACCGGTACCTAGGGTACTACCATCCTTTCTAAATATTTATGACAGAAAGAAAGGGGGAGGAAGTTCCAGCAAGAACCAGAGCACATCTAATATACCATACCGACAAAGGGTGCCACGTTTTATGTAGCAGCTCCGTGAACACAGATTACTAACAGCAAGCCCCCAAGCACGTCTAGTACATCACACCGATTAAGGGTGCCACGTTTCGTATAATATCACGCCGATTACTCATGTCACGCACCAGATCCAAATGCGGTTATAATTGGTACCTAGGATACTACCACCTTTTCTCAATATGTATGACAGAAAGAAAGAGAGAGGAAGTTCCAGCAAGAACCAGAGCACGTCTAATACACCATACCGACAAAGGATGTCACGTTTAATGTAGCAGCTCCGTAAACACAGATCAGCAACAGCAAGCACCCAAGCACGTCCATTACATCACACCGATTAAAGATGCCACCTTTTGTATAAACTCACCCGGATTATTCATGTCACCCACTAGAGTGTCATCCCCGGTTATCACCGGTACCTAGGATACTAGCACCCTTTCTAAATATGTATGACAGAAAGAAAGGGAGAATAAGTTCCAGCAAGAACCAGGCACACATAATATACCATACCGACAAAGGGGGCCGCGTTTTATGTAGCAGCTCCGTAAACACAGATCATAAACAGCAATCGCACAAACACGTTAACACATCACACCGATGAAGGGTGCCACGTTTTGTATAAACTCACCCCGATTATTCATGTCACCCACCAGATCCACACCCGGTTATCGCCGGTACCTAGGATACTACAATCCTTTCTAAATATGTATGACAGAAAGAAAGGGAGAGGAAGTTCCAGCAAGAACCAAAGCACATCTAATATCATACCCACAAAGGGTGCCACGTTTTTTGTAGCCGCTCCGTAAACACAGATCAATAACAGCAAGGCGCCAAGCACGTCCAATACACCACAACAATTAAGGGTGCCACGTTTTTCGGTAGCAACTCCGTAAACACAAATATAACACAGCAAGTATATCCAAACACGTCTAAATACCCCATACCAATAAAAAATGCCTCGTCTCCTGTAGCAACTGAGTAAACAGACCAATCACAGCAGGTAACGGCAAGTTCCAAAGCGCCTCTAACACATACCTGCTACCAGTAAAGCTGATTATGGGTGCCGCGTTCTCCGTAGCAATCTCCCCCCAAATAGATTTACCACAGCAAATGCCCAAACACGTTCATTGTGTCATACCGATATATATGGGTGCCACGTTTTTCTGTAGCAACTCCGTAAACACGAATATAAAACAGCAAATATCCAAACATGTCAAATACGTCACACCAAAAAAACATACCCCGTTTCCTGTAGGAACTGAGTAAACATACCACGAACAGCAGATAACAGCAACTGCCAAACCACCTCCAACATATAATACCGATCATGGATGCCACGTTATCTGTAGCAATCTCGGCCAACATAAAACGACAACAGCAAGTACCCAAACACGTCTAGTACGTCATACCGATATAGAAGGGTGCCACGGTCTCTTAAGCAACTACGTAAAGGCAAATCAACAACAGTCAGTACCCAAGCACGTCAAATTTATCATACCGATACATGGTGCAACGTTTTATGTAAAAATTCCGCAAACACAAAACCGACAACAGCAAGTACGCAAGCACGTCAAATATACCAACCGATCAAAAATGCCACGCTTTCCGTAGCAACTCCGCAAACAATACTCAACAAGGAGGAAATTATGTGCAGCAAATATACGGGCGCTACCGTAGCGGCAACCGGCACAACTCCGCATACTGCCACTACAGGTTGTTCTAATCGCCCCAAATGATTTCACAGGCACTATATATAGCGGGCAACCGACACTACTCAACCGGCAATAGAGAGGGATCGCTACTGTAGTGTCAATGACTGCACCGTGGCTCAGAGACGGCGTGTGCAGCCAAACAGCATGTATACAGCCATGTCTTCGACAACTACTCAATAACACTGCTCAACCGGCAATGTATGGGGATCACTACTGTAGTGTCCATGACTGCACAGTGGCTCAGAGACGGCGTGTGCAGCCAAACATCATCATGTATACATGCATGCCGTCGACAACTAATCAATAACACGACAGTCTCCGTAGCCCATGCTGTGTGCGCGCTGGATGACTTTGCACACCGTGGGCGACTCCGTACACCGTGCCGAACTATAGCAGACATTTTCCTGGGCGGGATTTTATGATGCCCTTCCCAGCTTTAGATGTCACCGGCTATCTATGCAGTGGCATCCTGTGGGGCGAACCGGTTGTAACAAGGAAGATGGCAGGTTGGCATTTTCGCCGACATCATTTGTCGAGATATTTCAATCAGCTATAGAAAGTAGATCGGCATGTAACAAGAAGGAAAGACGCAGCGAGGGCAGCGGGTGGATTGCATCGATACTAAGCCGGAAGTAGGTACTGAAGGGGGGTAGAGGTCGTGCATATCTCTCCTTTGATGTGCGTGCTAATAACCCAAAAAATACACCTTGTTCTCTTTGCCGTGGGGCGATTCATATGTTTGATGTGTTAGTTGTGTCACCTATCTCCATATTTGTGCTCGTAGGGACTTTTTCTTGTGCTAAAAATTGACTTGCGGAAAGCGTGAAAGCGTGAGTTAGCAAAAAGTCGATGAAAATCGACGAGCGTTGGGAATGCTGAATCCTCTGCGCGATAAAACCTGAAGGCACGTACCGGGGGGGAGAAGGGACGACACCTGTAACCACGGCTATTAATAGTCCAGAAGCTGGAAAATAAAAAGTGAGGAGAGAATATTTGATCTTATGTTTTACTCCTGCAAAACCAAAATCACTAATATCCAGAAGATTGATTTTAGAGGACAAACACACATTTAAAATTTGTGTTTCGCGAAATCGCGATGTCACGCATCATAGGAATTTGGATGGAAATCTCAAACCCCTATGTAGACTCGTTTGTTTTGTGATACTCTGTCGGACAATAAGCCAATCATCTACCATGGTCGTGTCTCGAATTCTAAACGCAGTCAGACCATAAAGACCAGGTCATGGGGCCACTTACATGAAATATGTTGACGGTCTGCTGTAGCGATACTGGTTGTGAGAAATCATGAAACTGCGACCTGGCGAACCCTCCCACGGCTTAGACGTGTAACGAGCAATATCGTAAAACTACAAAACATATTTTACAACGATATAGGGTAGATCTTCAATTGAGAAGCCTTATCAGTCGGAGAGGTTTTGGTGAAAAAGAGGTACAGTATCCCTACGTTAGCGCACGTCCCGCAATGCCGTCAACTATATGGACTCATCAGGAACGCTCGCTTGTTGTCGACATGGTATTTGCGACAACTACATGTCCTGTCGCCTTATGCACTGATAAGCGAGCCTGAACTCTTGTTCCGTACTTCAAACGCCACAGCACTATGAGGCGTAGCCGACCATCACCTTTCACGAGACCATACACCGGTAGCACGCACGATCGAAGTATCGCACAAGGTTTACAACAATACGAATTTCGACGAAAATCCTCGATCTCACAGCTGAATGTATATATAGAAAAAAATAACCCGCCACCAAGTCTTCTACGATGAGGACTAAGACTCACAGTCGCGGTTGCAGCACTTGTCGATTGAGCACCCCTCGTGGTTGCACCTTATGTGAGCGGGGCCTGTCTTTGGGGTGCAGTAATTAGGACAAGTGTAGCTGGAGCAGAGCTTGTCGCAGCACTGAGATTCCGCCCACTGGCCGTTTTCGCACACTACCCGTTCGGCGTTGAAGATGTTCGTGGAGCCGTTCGGGCACGCGATGGCGCCGCAAGTGGTTGGTTCTGCCGTGTCATGTTCACACGTTCGTTGTTGGATCAGCATCAGCCGGCATTAGACATAGACGTGCATATAACATATTTTGTTGCCACCGTAGAATTGGAAATTGGTTGAAGGAGAGTCAGAGAAGTGATACTGCTGTGTTACGGAAGGACCTTCGATTTTTCTCGGAACATCCACGTTACCAGGTACGTTGTTGGAGGGCAAAAAAGTACCCTATGATCTCAGTATATCTTCCATGCAACACGCAAGAACACACGGCCCCAAGGACGGCCTTCCTACCCGGCTTTCTCCACACAAGGAGATGCACACAAAGAAAAATCGGAGTGTCACACACAACTCAAAAATATGAGTTTCGACGAAATCCTCGACCAAACAGCTGTAGTGTGTTTGTATTTGTATTAAAAATAGAATGATAGCTTTCGAAGAACATCCCGTCTTTACATTTCCACAGACACATCGCTAGCTTATACTCTCCCGGTTGTAGTAACAAACGCATTTTGAAACTTGTCCCGGCGGGTGTACGCTACAGAGAGACCCTGAATGCCGCCAGCAGAATCAGTGGAGGACTGGAATATTGCTGACTGACCATGCAACGAAAGGCCTTTTGGGAGGTGAACTGTGATAGGAGCTCGGCTGACAACTGGGACTCGTTGCCCTTGCCGTGCTTTCGCTCTGTTTCGGAGGCGCCGTCCATCATAGTGTAACCGCCCGAACACTCGATATGTACTCGCAATAAACCGTGCGTTTGATTCCATTCTAACGTGTGTTTAGACATGCTTTCACAAAGGGGGGCGCTTTTACAAAGGGGGGTGCCTACTTCTTCTCAGGTTCTAACGTGGTGCACAGTATAGGGTGTACCTTACCCAATAACCAGTGATACTTTAGATCGATTGTTCGCGTACTCTGCAAACAATGACATTAACTGAATAAAGCGAACGGGATTGGAAATGTACCGGGTGGCTCCTCAGTTAAGGCGGGATCCTCCCTGTCTGTCGGAACGACAATCGTCCCAGAACGAACCCCGTCTAGCATACTTTATCCTAGAAAATGCCAAATATAATGTCGTCAAGGCTGCTGCCCTCTAACGTACAATGACGCTTTAAACGGTTCGGTCGTTGCATCACACACAACACCAATTGATAAACTCGACATGCCAACCCTTTTAGAACAGCACAGGCACATGCTACGGCAAACGTGAACCATTTTTTTTCCGAGGCTCTGCTCTTGCGAAGATCTTTGTCTCACCCAAAAATGTACTTTGAGTAAACTGAGAGTGCAACCAGATGACCAAACCCACGTGCTAGGTGTAAAAAATATGCATGTTGCCAAACATGAATAATGGCATTCCGACGATTTTGGGTTAAGGAGCCCCGTCATTGAGAAACAAAAGATCAAAAATCGTTACCTCTATCGTCGCACACGTCCACACACGTTTTTGGCGACACCCTACTTTGAATCAGTGTGGGTTTAATTTGGTGTTCTAAAACGGGGAAGTTCGTTTCCGGAGGGTTGAACGTATATATTTATATATGTATATCTTCATGCAAATGCTTAACACGCTGGAGCGTACCGAAATATTGCTGATATACAAAACATAAGTCCAGCATCTGCAAAGTCTGTTATTAGAGTATCACCCTTTACGCAGCCAGCAATTGGTCTTCGTGTACTTGGTTGTTCTTGCAATCAACGTCAGAACCCTCGTTGATCAACGTATAACCGTCCGAGGACTTGAAGGAGTCGAAGAAGACGGTTACTGTCGTTAACTTAAAATGTGTTCAATCATTGCGCTGTAAGTGATTTCTCCCGGGATAATTCCCTCGTGGAATCCCGTTGCCAGAGTAGATGGAATCTACCTCTGCCGCCTTGTCCATTCACGCGGTGCTGAGACCTCTTCATCGTCAGCAAACGCAGTGTGGTACTGGAATGTTATTGGCCTAAACACTCAAACAACATTGAATATTTGGGAGGTCGACTAAGAACACGTCTCACCCTCGTCGCAGCACTTCGAGTCGTTGCACTCTCCTTTTGTACATTCCAGCTCTTCGGCGTCGTCCTTGGCAGCAAATCCGTCCGAGCACTCAAAGGTGTTGCAGTAGACCGTGTCTGACGTTTTGATCGTGATAGAAAGTGACAGCGGATGGCGACGTTTAGTATGTCATAGCCGTGTTTGAAACGGCACGACTTGCACCCTTCATACAACAGTACCCGTCTAGCTAGCAGTAGCTATTTTTGCAGTGATTCTGTGACGTTCCGAGATACGGAACACTGGTACGTCAGCGTTGAATTTGAACGCTGACTTGACATGGATAACGCGTGTTGCGATAAGAGCAGCACCTTTTGGCTGAAATATTTTATGAATGACGGGGCTCCTTAACCCAAAATCGCATGAATGTCAATCTTGGTTTGCAGTAATATTCCTTGTGTGCCTAGGCCATGTAATTGTTGGTCTGGTTGTTTTTTATATTATTCGCAGAATTGTTATGGGTGAGGCATACAGCTCGTCAAATGAGGAGCCTGAGCAAGAAAAAGGGTGCGCCCCTCCCGTAGAATGCGAGAGATAACAAAGACCACGGCGGATGCAGCAAGAGTAGGCGTGTATCTGGTGGTTCATCAATAAGAGTAATACACCTCCTACTACTGAGTTCTATTGTTAACAGGACTACTACTGTACACACTAAATCAAAAAGCATTTTACACATCTCCATTCTTTAGTCGGGCTATCCTACGTAACAAGTATGTTCGTGTGAGGCCGCTGTATAGCGTGTAGACTAAGCAACAACATTTTTTTTTAATGCAAATCTTTAACACACACGGGTAAATCCCCCCCCCCCCCCCCAACATTCTTGTTTTGGATTCCATCCTACTGAGAACGGATTTCCGTAAGAACTGAAATAGTTGGTTTCGCGAGCTCGAGGCCTAGAGCGAAAATTACTGCTTCAAACCTGTACAAGGAGCCTCGTTGAGGTGTACGCATAATTTGACGCGAGTCGACGAGATAACAAAGGGCTCAACCCATTTCTCCCTAAAAATGAAGGCAATAACCATTCAGGGGAGAAAGGCCGAGGGGGTGTTCTATGTAACCCCAGATCAGAATGAAGAAGTGGGAGGGAGGTGGTGAAGAAAAATAGCTGCAATGGTTGGGATGGAGCATATATATTAGTGTTCGGTATCGAGAAATATTTTTATAAAAAAAATAAAAATACACAACAGCTGTGAGATCTAGGATTTCGTCGAAACTCATCTTTGCAA
>JAYJMJ010284279.1:0-11356 GCA_036873875.1 Laminaria ephemera
TTGTTCAGAAGGGTCTTGAAAGTAGCCTCCCCATCTTCGGCCAAACATTCAGGCAACCATCTCCACACGAGCATGTCCGGCTGCCTCATATCTCGCGGACTATTGGCGTTGACAGCGGTCCCAGAAGTGCTGCGGGAAATCGGTGGTAAGCGTGCTTGGCCAGGAGGAAGCGTGAGGCCGTGCATATTCAGCTGGCTCGTACCGGCGGTTTGAGATGTGACCGGAGCGCTACCATCATAGACGTCTGGTGAAGGCGCCCGGCCGAGAGGGAACGCCACGCCAAGGGTGATGAGGACATCGGACAAGGCGTTCTCAAATCGGGCGGTGTCAGCAGAAGACTTCGAAGCTACCTGGAGGGAAGCGTGTCCCCAGAGATGCCGAGCGAAGCTGGAGCTGAGCACACCAGTGGTGAGGAGCCTCTTCTTGGATTCGTTTAACAGGTGGGTCCTGAAAATCCGTTTGGGGAGCTTGTGATCAACTACGGGGTTGAGTACTTCGGAGAGTAGCCGAACGTTGAGAAATATTCCGTCGCCAGCGTCTACGAGAAGAAGTTGGCCTGCGAACTCGCTGGATAGGACGACACAGGGGGTGCAATGTTAAATACGATGTTTCTGCAGTGCTTAGACAATGGTGGCTTCTTTTTGCTGCATACCCCTCTAATCTGTGACGTCGTGGCACGACATTCTTCAAGCCGGTGGTGGGTTTATGAATCGGGTGGTAAGCGGGACAGGATTACATGCAACAGGCTGCTGCGTTGAATATTATTCGTTACTGCATGTCGGAACTTTTTATGTATTTTCTGCCCACATCGCAGGACCTATAGGCGGGCAACTCGATTTGTACTCTGAACCAATTGTGGACCCAAGCATCTTCAATCACCGCTGTGATGTATGCCCATATTGGAATATGGACCTTCAAGTGCACTCGAACCTAGTTGATGTGTAGTCACTCGTTTGAGTACACTGAGATTCTTGTTCTAGATGCGGACAATTACAATATGCGGAAAGACTTGAGTTTGTTAGTTCTCACCGGTCTACTGCATATTCAAGTTAAAACTAGATTACCACCATAGGTGTCGGGGAACGTTGCCAGGAACGCTGCAGAGAACGTTACTCTATGACTGAGAGTCAGCCAGTACAACTGCCCTTAGAGTACATTTGCCCATAGCATAGGCATTGTGCTATGATGATGAAGTGACGGTCAGCCCTGCATCAACTTGTATTTTCCAACATTCTTGGTTTTCTCCTACAATCTTTCATCTCATATTTGGTATACACTATCGGCCCCAAGCACCACTTTCCACACTATCTTCTTTCTTCTTCAAACGTCATGTTAACAGACAATCGGTGCTACCTCTGCAGCTATAATTAAAGACAGAGCCTCGACAAGCATCATTGTCACATCCCTCTGCTTAACACGCGACGAACATGACTCATGACTCGAACCGTCAACAGCCCGTTGAAAGTACCCGACTTGACGTACCTGCAGTTTGATCCTGTAAACCGTCAAAAAATCTACAGAGGACGTAAAACGCTAGGCGTCCGTTATGCTGAACTACGCACCAGCAACAGACACAACCTCACGGAGAACAAGAACTGCACGCGTGAAATCGACGCTAGGCGCATGCGACGGAAGAGGATGCAACACATACTTCTAGGACGCTTCAATTGCGGGCTCCATATCTCACAAAATAAAAACATTGAGAAACGGTGTACGACAAGCCCGATTAACAATCTCATGGCCAAGGCACATAATGTAACGTTCCCAACGACATTGGGTAGTTCTTTCGTTGCGCAGGCTAATTTGCCGGCAATGATGTGGCCATAATGCCTTGCCCCTGTTGGAGCTCGCATCGTGCGCAACGGTCCACCCCACGTACCGTGCTCGCGTTTCAACGTCAACACTAAGCGTCAACATTTTGGGCACGTTTGACAAGGTCTCAGCCTTGGGGGCAGAATAACATTTGCATGGACGCACCTTACCAACACAAGATCTAAACGACGGTTGTACATACTATCGTGCATTCACATGATAAACGGCAGGGGGTGGAATGGCAATACCCAGTGATATCCTCCAAATAATATATCACTTTTGTCGCAAGCGGATCATGTCTTCTTGGTAAAGTGCGTAAGATCGATGTTTTGAAGAATATCAGCGGCACGCACGGCGACGGTCACTACCGTCTTCCCGCTACTGCCGACCATTGACACAGCCTACCCGACGTAAAGGAATACATAGCCTCACCTTACCCAGAGCAAACCCTCCAGGGCACCCTTGGGGTTTAACAAGTCTGCCTTCTATGCTGCCGACCGCAGCTCGCTGCATTCGGACAACGTTCGCACGATATCTTTCCACAGCCCGGTTAAGACATCCTTCGAAATGTACAAACCCGACGGTCTGTCTTTACAGTCTGGACAACCCAGCGAAAGGTCGAGATGTTTTCGGGCAGCCAATAGCGGAGAGGTATTGTCTCTCAGAGCGTCTATCACAACCAGGGCGAGATCCCACGAAGGTGGCACACTTGGAGGAGTGCTTCCCTGGACGGTGACCACATCGACCAGCTCCGAGAAACCCAGGCCGTCCAAGCAGCTAACCTTGCTCGTCTCGACCAACACGTTGAGAGTCGAGAGGCGGCATGCGTCCTGGCTCGTAAAGCCACGGCTGTCGTGCCATAGGCTAAGCAACACATCAACACGGGTTCTGACGGTTTCAGCAGTGTCAGCGACTTTCTTTATCGATCCGTCGCACTT
Organism: Laminaria ephemera; assembly: GCA_036873875.1. Classification (NCBI taxonomy): domain Eukaryota; class Phaeophyceae; order Laminariales; family Laminariaceae; genus Laminaria; species Laminaria ephemera. Next base: position 2,751 of record JAYJMJ010284279.1, read on the forward strand.
GTTAGCCACCAGAACGACGGTGGAACCGGGCGCGCGAAGGTGGAGGGCATACAGCCACGGCATCACATCTTCTTCGATAACCTGCTTGATCACGGACGTCGAAGAGAACACGTGGTGAGACGTGTTGTTCAGACAACACACAAAATTCAGAAACAATTGATTACGCATACGTCAGCAAAATAACGTATGCACATCACTTGCGAGGACGTGTGGTCACGCATGACGGAGAAACCGTGCGGGGACTATCGTATTTCAGATAATTACAACTATGCAACACCGAATGGTTGCACAGCGGAAATCGAAACCAAACGCGGTAGAAGACGTGGGCGAACGACTAGATGCGCAGTGTGCAAACCATATGAAACATATACCAAGTATCGCTGAAAGCTGTCAGCGTGCGCCCAATGACTAACTTACGTACATCTTGCGCCAACGTCAGGTTGTACCCAAAAAAACAATATCGTCGCTGGCTCGCTATACGTTACGGGGTGTCCATAATTTTTTTTTAAAACTGTTTTTATTCGACCACCTCACCCCCGGTGTTTGGGTACAGAGTAGTTTTCTTACAAGCAAAAGGCCTTTCCTTGGCCCTTCTGCACGTCCCACACCAGCAGATAGAAGGCAGGTCCACTGAGGAATATCTGATGCATTCCACCGTAGTCGATCTGCCCTGCACAGTCGTAAAACTCGACCGTCACGTCCTTCAGCAGAAACCGTCGTAGTTGGATACCGATCGTGCTGACCTCGTCTGGAGTACCCTTTGTAGGTTGGGCTTTCCCATCCACTATGGTGTTCATTACGCTGCCGGAAATAACAAGGGTACCCAAAAACCGATATTCACGTTAACCAAGAAGTGGGTAAAGACGGGTCCTACAGTGCGGAAGGTACCCCCATTTTTACTACAGCGTTTAGGCCACTCGGGCGAGTGACTCATTTTATCTCTCCAAACAGGATTTTTTCATATTGTTTTGCGCAGCGCAAGTGACAAGAATCTCAAGGTAGCGCATATCGCAAAATAATAAAGCGCAAAAGCTGGAAAACCGCTAACAAATAGGGCAGTCACTCTTCCGAGTGGCTCCGGACGGCCGAAACAAAACACCTAAAGAGCCCCCCCCCCCTATCGTAACACCCGTGTAAAGAAGGACAGTTGCTTTCTACGTGGACATTTTTTTTTGTTTTTACAACGAGTTGGTTTCTATCCTGGACTGCCTATGCTAGACGGACGTATAATCTCACGACACACATCGTCGAATTGTTACTTGCAGCAGTCATCTAAAAATGATGTATACCAGGCACATGGCAGCTGACGGCCCCTTGACCGGCGAGTTGGGGAGTAAGGGGAGTGTTTTTCAACCATGTGAAATACCTATAGAGGCGACTGGTTCGAAATGCGAGTTGGGCAGTGAGGGGAGTGCTCTTCAACCATGTGAAATACAAATATATGCCACTAGTTAAGAGCCATCCAGGCCCGTTCTTTGAAGCAGGTGTTGTTAGGAATTCGAGCCGGACGACCTCGCCAAATGAACACATTCAGAAGACGTCCGATTTGTATGGGTGCCGACTAATGCTACGGTAGGGGGTACGTTACACGATCATTTCACTACCGATTATGGGCCACTCGCGCGATAGGCTTCATACCTGGCTCAAAAACGTTTTTTGAACCAGTTTCGTGGCGCAGCATAACAAACAATGCAATGTCAGGACGGGGGTGCACATTTTGAAGCCGAACAGCGCTGAAACAAACTGCTGAAAAGAAATAAAGTTGCAATTATCGAGACCCCCTTACCGTAGTCCAAATCTGTCACATGGGTGCAGGTGCCTGTGTGGGGGACGAGCGCCACGGTGCCAACAGACAGCTCAATCTAAACGTCCTGTCTATAGCGACCATTGCGCGAGTGACATAGCTGCAACCGATCAGATCGTCTAAGTGTCCGGTAACGATTCGAGCAAGTTCATGCGCCATCGCCATATCCATGTGCGTAATGTTAGGTCCACCTTAGAACTGTCGATATCTGCGGTATATGCTGGACCAGGTGCTCGACTAGGTGCACCGCCTACTGGTGGTATGTCCTATCGGATTTAGTTATCAATGAGTCCAACAGCTGGACCACAATGTCGGCATATCCCATGAAGCAGCACCATAACCTCACATGACTGTCAATTTTTCGAACGGATTGGACGTGTATTTTGCAACGACGGCCTACGTTGTTATCAACATCTCTGCACTTTAGGGAAGTGCTGAACATTTGCAGTTTTCCTTATGGTGCTGGAAAGGTCACCTGGTCTTTCCTGCTTGCGAGGAACCCACCAAGACCACCTTGAGGAGTTTCTTCGTTATGATCTCAACACCGGCGTTTGTGGCTGTGCGCCAATCTTCGACGTACGCCTTCGTGGCCGAGATGCCTTTCTCCACGACACCTTCAGGTGGCAGTACCCACGGGTTTCTGCGCAGCCGGTACGATATGTCATAACCATCCTTCATCTCCTCGTTCATTTGGACAAAATCCAGCGCATCTTGAACATCCCCAAACCCTGATGCGAAATATAATTTTGGGAGGAGGGCATCGCCGGCAGACGCACAGTACGGTCGGGGTGGTGTACGTGATAGGTATTAGTCTCAGCATTTGACGCGCGCTACAACGTACCCAACCATGGATGTTGGGATCATCGAAGGTGCAACATATTCGCACTCCCATGTTCTGTTCCTAGATATACGGTACGATGTATAATGTATCAAAACCCTATTGGTATCCGTATTATGAGGAGTATTCCCTCACTTGAAGAGACGTAGGATGCGTCTCAACCCCACCGTTTACGGTATGATGAGAACGTTGTTCTGGGTCTTGGCGACAATCAACCGCTGTCCTTCAAATGCACAAATTGTTCTTGCTACAGGCGTCGTACACGCCAGCAAAACATCCAAAATTGATATACAGCAGTAGTTTCCAAACGAATACTACTCACTTGTCAGCTTGTTGTCCCTGAGGCAAAGACTTCTCAACCGCATCTTCCCGAGCCCAGGAGGAATCGAACCTGAAAGCACCACGTTGGACACGTTGGTATCAACGCGTCAAAGCATTTTATACTAGCACGTGCAATATAGCTAGTAGGCCCGGCTCAATTCCGTGCGACACGGGGAACTGGCGATTCTGTTGGGCACAATCAATTATAAACAACAGCGAGGCACAAGGCTTTCTTATGTCATCAATAGGAATCGTTTGAATGAGTCTGAAGATGTCCGCATTTTTCCTGCACTGATGTTTGTCCGTTGAAATCTGCTGCTGAGACAACCATCTTAGCGTGAGCTCTGCAAAACGATAGATGATGCTTGCTTGACACAAACTCCGAGGGAAAGGAAATCGAACACAGCGATAATGATAATATATTTGCCCTGCTCCAACATCCAGCTCGACTAATGAGTCCCCCATGTCCAGTAGTAGGATGAAACCATTCTGGAAAATTTCACAAGGAAAACAGAAAAAGACATCGTACGCGATCTTGACGCACATGATTATATAATACGTGTCTCCACCTGCTTCCGGCTTAGAATAATTAAATTTCACATTCCTTGAACGCAGGTAATTATAATGTTCGATTCACACAAGGACGCTCAATCTGGCGTGAACTAAAGTTTGATGATGCACGGACACATTGACCGTCTCTACCGGACTTTGGCCAACAATAGCTTGAATCTATCCTTCTAAACAGCAAGGATTTCGTCACACTTGCCAGTTAACTGGTTGTTCCGAAACGAGACGTCCGTCAAAGCCACCATCTCGCTGATTGTGGTCGCACGCAAGACAACAATGGCCGCAGTATAATTGGGAATTGATAGATACAGTCGTTGCAGAGCGCGAAGGCATGGTATGGTAGGGGAACACCTATTGCGATTGAAGCTCGACATTCGAGGAGCGCATTGGACGACTGGTACGGAAAAGGTGCAACTACATTAGGCTGGGGCTCTCACAGACGAAGGCTGCGGCAAGGGGAGTACGTCCATTTTCACCACCGAGGTTAGGCCCGCCACGTGAGTTTCTCCGTACCTCCTTGAAGAACGAACTTGAACAAGACGGATAGCAACGAACAAGGCCAGGCCGGTGCGTATCCCGACCAGCCATACCCGACTCGGAAACGCAAAAGCTAAAATAGGATAGCCACCAGTGCGAGTGGCTCTGAGCCGCCTAAAGGAAAACACTCGCAAGTGACCCCCCCAATGTTGATTTGGTACACGTGAAAAGCTCTATATCTCACCGAAACACCGACCTCATAAATATGAAACTGCAGTCCGACGGACAATCTCATGGCCAATGGATTCAATTGTTAGAACTGTAAAAGAAATCTGGTCATCCGACGACATTGGGGAGTTCCTCAGCTGATCTGTTGCTCCAGTTCAAATAAAAACGGCCAAAAAATACTATCCCTATAGTAATACGCATCATTGCCTCACAGCGAGTCCCACCATTCTTCAATATGTGCATGTCGCCATACTCGCCTTTCACCAACGTAGGATGAAAGGATATATTCCGTATGGCCAGCGTCGTCACGATATCAGACGGGGTGAATCGTGCACACACGAACAAGACAAATGTGAACCCATCAATGCCAGAACTGGCTTGGGCAGGGGCGCTGTTGCTACAATGTCCGGAGAAAACGGGGTGAATCGTGCACACACGAACAAGACAAATGTGAACTCATCAATGCCAGAACTGGCTTGGGCAGGGGCGCTGTTGCTACAATGTCCGGAGAAAACGCGCCGGGGCCCTATTCTCAGCGAACACGCGCATATTCCGGAGTACACGCCCGGTGTTTAATTTAAAATGCGACAGACGCCCCTTAAACGTAGAAAACACCCCTGGTTACCTGATCAGGATCACACAATCGTAACGCCTCTGGGGGCGTTTACTAGCAATACGATAGTCCAATACACGACTGTATATGCTACGAACCCTCATGCCTTAGTCAACCATGGAGATGCCTTATATTTATTTCGGCAATATGATATTTACTCAAAATTTGGCCCTTCGCGAAAAGGGGAGCTTGAAAGGCATCACCGATAGCAGATAACAATCTGTTGCGCCGCAGTACCAATACGTAGATGAACTGCATCACAGATTGGGGTATACCATCCCATGTCCCTTGCACCTAAATGTGAGAATCAATGTATCCACGGTATTCGTGTGCCCAAAATACCGAAACCGTAACAGAGATCGAAGGCAACAACAAGACCGTGCATGTGGATGTCAAGTACAGGAACCTGCCACGCATCTTAAAATAGTTGTCGCTAACCGGCAAAGCTTGCCTGCCAACAGGTTGTAGCTCAGATCAAGCACTGTCAAGGACACCAGATTGCCGAGCTCTGGAGGAATCGACCCTGCAAGCTATGAGACACCAAAACAAATTTCAGTTAGGGTCACTGTTAAGTGTGGTGGGATTAGCGTTAGGGTTAGGGTTAACCCTAACCCTATGGTGGGCGGTGATGTTTGCTTTAGGATGGAATTCCACATACGTTGGGTGATTCTTTAAGATGGGGACCCCCTCTAAACTGCATGTTGTAAAACTCTCCCCGCCCCCCCTCTCTAGGATAGTTCACACTAGATATTACAGAAGTCGCCTGTCAGGTGCGCTTGCCGTTCAGACGTAGCTTCTGCAAACCCACCTTCTCCCTGAGGCCACAAAATATCGACTCTGCATTGTCAATTAAACGCCAACATCACGTTGCGGCAGCGGAACCATGCGGTCGTTTCCGACATCTGTTGTAACAATACAGCTGCCCGCTCGCAAAGTAAACCCGCTCAACATGAAATCCAGAAACTGCCGTGGACGTCAATAGTTGTATGTTGAAAGCATCGTTTTAAGTCAGTTCCCATGTTTGCAGTAGACGTCACGCCCTTCTCCATACCGGTGCCCGAACACCGCAGAAACAAGTACGGGACTTACCGTCGCCCATAATCGATCTAGGTGGGACGAAGAAAACCAAAATGATTACTGATGGCCTCCTGTACGTTTCAAAATTAGAAAGTGTCAAACTTGAGTCGGTGGGTAGGGCGAATGGCACAGGGGTCAATGCCGTATCGTCACAATTACGAAACGTAATTGCTTCAAATGTGGACGGCTGAACGTTTGAGGACACTAACCGGCGACAGACACCAGATTAGGGCACCCGCCTCAATCTAGACTACGTTTATTGTTGTGACCTTCTGTTCAATTATCTTCGCCCTTGCCCTCCAACTCCCTGCCGTTTCGCAAGTCATATCCGGGGTCAAATCGACACCACTCCAACCGCTCCACACCACTACTGCGCTTGCCTTCGGTTAAACCTCGAGAATCGTTTAGCTATCCATTTTTCTCATTGACTTGATGTGTACGATATACACAGTGCTCCACGCTGCCGCAACATACACGCAATTCGTTCGAGTCTGCCAACTTAGCTTCGACCAGAAGGGACAACCTTAACCCACTGCTTCAGCATTGCTTAAACCAAGTGTGACGGAACTCGTCTGTCAAGAGGTTGGAAAACAGAACAAGCTCTTGCAAGACAGACGTCGTGGCGATATCCGAAGGAATTGACCCTTCATGGTTAGTAACAAGAAAAATATCATTTTTCGAGTGTGGGGCCGTAAAAGCGTTCAATCAAACTCGGGTCAATTACAGCCGCCCGCTTAGGTAGTAAGCAAGACTAATATCCCGTTCCAGATGAAACCGAATACATCGATAGTTGCAAGTTGAAAACATCGGTATCGACGATGGCTTTTCTTACTAGGGTCATTGTTAGGTGTGGTGGGCGGTGGTGTTAGCATTATGAAGGAATTCCACAGACATAAGAGTAGTTCCTAAGCTGTGGAGCCCGCCCAGACTGAATTTTGGTACAGCTTCCTCCCCCCCCCGTGAAGGATCGTCCTTACAAGATATTACAGAAGTCTCCTGTCCGGTGTGCTTGCCGAGCCTCTGTAAGCCCGCTATCTCCCCGAGGTCAAAGGAATCGACTCTGCGTTGTAATTTAACGCCAACATCATGTTGCGGGAGCGGAACCGTGCCCTTAGTTTCAGATACCTAGCGTCACAATACGGCTGCCCGCTCGGATAGTAAATCCACTGAGCACGTAATCCAGAAAATACCGTGGACGGCAATAGTTGTATGGTGAAAGCATCGATTAAAGTTAGTTTCCATTTTCGCAGCAGATGCCACGCCCTTCTCGATAGCGGTGCCAAACACCTCAGCAGCAAGTACGGGACTTACCGTCGCCCATACTGGACCTACGTGCGACGAAGAAACAAAATGAATTACTGCACGACGGCCACCCGTGCGTTTCAATTCTAGAAAGTGTCAAACTTCAGTCAGTGTGTAGGACGTAAGGTACATGTGTCAATGCTGTATTGTCACAAACACCAACACTGCATGAGTCAAATTTGGACTTGTGCACTTTGGAGGGCACTAACCGGCCACAGACACCATAGTAGGGTACCCGCTCCAACTCAGACACATGTGTTTTGTTGTGGCTTTCCGTCCAACTATCTTCGTCCTTTATCTCCAACTCCCTGCCACTTCGCAAGTAATATCCGGGGTCAAAATCAAGAGCACTCCGACCACTCCACACGCTACTGCGCTTGCCTTGGGATAAATCCCGATAATCGTATAATTATCTTCTTCTTTCATCCACTTGATGTGTACGACAAATACAGTGCTCCACGCTGCAGCAACATGCGCGTAAGTTGTTCGAGTCTGCCAACTTAGCTTCGAACAGAGGGGATAACCCTAACTCTCTGATGTAGCATGGCTTAAACAAAGTGTGACATAACTCGCCTGTCAAGCGGTTGTTGTCCAGATAAAGCTCCCGCAAGCCAACCATCTTGCCGATATCCGAAGGAATTGACCCTGCACGGTTAGTAACAAGAAAATATCAAGTTTGGAGGGCGGGGATATAAAGGCGTTCAATCAAACTCGAGTAAAATACAGCCGCCCGCTTAGGTAGTAAGCAAGACTAACATCCCGTTCCAGATGACACCGGGTGCATCCATCCATAGTTGCAAGTTTACAAATATCGGTATCGATGGTGGCTCTCCTCCTTGAAACAGACGTGACGCTGTTTTCGGTAGCGTCGACTGAGCACCTTAGGAGCCCGCACATGGATTCACATTCTAGTTCGTGGACCTAGGTGGTACAAAGAAACCAATCGCAGCACAAGGACATCCAATGCGTTCTAACAATACAAATATGTCAAACTTCGGTAAGTGGGTAAATCTAATGGATCAAACTTCAATTCGATTTTATCCTCACAAAACGCATCGCTACATCTGTAGAAATTCTAATGTGGACTGATGCACGGTTGGGGGGGAAACACGTCACAGCCGCACTCTTAGAGCACTCACTTTACCCAACAAAGTACGGGTTGATGTCGACGTGCTCAGAACACATCATTGACGCACTTTTTCTCCACATCTCTTGCTTCTCGCCACTCCTATCAAAAGTCAAGTGCAAGTCATTCTCGCACCCCCCTGCCACTGCAATGCGTGCCACCGTTTACAATCTCGCGAAGCGTTCAGATCTTGAATTTTGTATACTTCATGTGTACTTAATGTTAAGACATGTCCGCGCTGAAAAAACAAAGC
>JAYJMJ010284302.1:0-11354 GCA_036873875.1 Laminaria ephemera
TGTATTTGCAATGTGTATTTCTGTCTTGTAGTTTGTGACCACAGAGCTCGTCTCTCTAGGAGGCATCCGCACGGACACTGGTTGTGCTGGATGTAGATGCGTGCAAATATCAGTTTTAATGTGAAGAACACACACACACACACACACACATACGTAGAAAAACCAAAGAAAACATGTCATCAGATGTTGTACGAGTAGCTGCGAGCAATTTTCAACCTTGCAATGCTTCGTAGAAGTGCATGGGATTATGACTGTAAATGCCAGGGTGGCAGATCATACGCTGGTATTCCCGGGTCTCATAACCACCCACCTTGATGAGTAGGAGGTGCTTGAGACTTGAGAGGTTGCAGCGTTGCAGCGTTTCAGCGTGTGAGTTTTCGAGTTTCTTTTTGAACATAATTGTTCAACATCCTGCTCGGCGTTTTTATGAGTGTATCGCATCCCCTGCCGTTGTTGATTTCCCATCTGCTCGCAGTAGCGAGTAGCGAGGTACCCGTGGTGTGCCCATGAGCACAGCCCTTGAGCTTCCCACGGCCCACATCCCATAGAGACGGTAACATAGCGCAGCTACCCCCTTTGCTAGACTTGTGTGTTCTGGAGTTGGCAGCTCTTGGCGGAAGCCAGGCGACATGGATCATATAGGAAGAATGGCAGACAAGGAAAACAACACCAGCAGCAGCAGCAGGCTGCTATGGTCGGGAAAGGTAGCCCAGCCGGGGTCTGTCAAGAAGAGTCTAGCAGGGCGAGGGATAAGTGAAGACGTTCCCTCCAGCAGGCGTGGAGAAGCGAAGGAAGGAGGCGGGCGGAGCGTCGGCCTCTCCTTGCGCAAAGGCAACGAGGCAGCCACCTCCTCCTCCTCCTTCTCCTCGTCCTCCATCACGGGAAGGCCGGCAGCAACAAAGCGAGCTCGTCAAAACGGCACTACCAGCAGCAGCACCAGCAGCAGCGGCGACCCTCCAGCCCCCTCTTCCCGACACCAGGGTCCGCGACGAGTGCGCGTCGACAACACCCGCACAGACATATCGCTCTCCTTCTGGTCGCTTCCCCCTTCCACCACCAAGACCACCACCTCAGGAGTAGGCGAGAATGCTCAGCCTCCCACCGACCCCACCCCGAAAGCTGCCCGGGCAAGACTACACCCATCAGAAGCATCAACCCCATCCACCACCACTACCACCACCACTCGCGTCCCACCAAGGCCGCAGCAGCAGCCCGACCCTCTCCGACCGACGGGGACAAAGACGCGGGGAGCCTTGGCTTCCGTCCCCGCTTCCCGCTGGAAGCATGCCAATCCTGCCACCCCGGCGACGTCGTCGTCCCGTAAGCGCCCTCGCGCTGACTCGGCAGCGGCGCCGCCGCCGCTAACGCGAGCGACCGCAGCGCAGGCCGGTGCAGCGACTACACAGACGGAAGCGATGGTAGTGGAGGGGGAGGTGGGAGTGGCGGCGGCAGTGAAGGCAAAGGCTGGGGTGGAGGTGGCGGTAGCGGAGGCAGAAGCCGACGGTTCAAGGTTGGAGTCTTCTCCTTCGAGCAGGAAGAGGATGAGGATGGGACGGAACGCGGCTACTGATGGGGCGGTAGGCATGCCTGTAGAGTTGTCAACCGCCCCCGCCACTGCCACCGTTGCCGCCACCACCGCGGCCGCCACCGCAACCACCTTTGGCGTTATCACTGCCGCTGGCCCCGCTGCTGCTGCTGCTGCCGCCGTCCCCACCGCGACTGTCGTTGCCGCACCTAAGGGCGCCTCCCGCGTCGCTCCCCCCTTCGGCGCCGACATATCTCACATTCTCGACTGGAAACCCGCCCCTAGGCCAGCGCTGGCAGGCCTTAACAGCAGCAGCAGCAGCAGCAGCAGCAGCAGCGGCGAAAAGGGGGTTGCGTCGACCCAAGGCGCCAGCAGCAGAGGCAGCAGCAACAACAGCAGCAGCAGTAGTGGTAGCGAGAAGGGCGCGGTTTCAAGCCAGGGCATCAACAGCAGCAACAACAACACCAGCAGCAGCAGCAGCAGCAACATCAGCAGCAGCAACGGAAACGGCAGCGGTGGCGGAGGTACTCACACTACTGTTGAGGACACTCTCCCAGGCGGCAGAGGCAGTGCTAACGGAGGCGTTATTACTAGGGGCGGGGCTAGGGCCGGAGCTGGAGCCAGGCCTGGTGGAGCGCTGGGGGGGGGGGCTGCCACCCGGATTTCTCACTTGGAGGCGTTGCGATCTGCGAGGGCTGGAGGCGGTGGTGGCAATGAACTGAAGGGCAACGGTGATGCTGTGTCTTCTGGGAGTAGGACGCGGGGACCGCTTGCCAAGCCTGGCGTGGTGGCAGAGGCGGCGGCGCCGTCAGCGGCAACGGTGAGAGAGATGTCTGCTTTCCGTTCTTCACCAATCGTTTGCCAAACCCTTCAGCCTCAATGTTCACAGCAGGAGAAATTGCTGCCAATCGGTTGTCAAGCCAGGTTTAGGTTCTCTGCCGGGTGCTCCGCTTCTTTTGAACACCCGTCGTGTCCTTCTTTCTCTCCTTGAGTACACCCCCACCCACATGCTCGCTCTACCCAATTTATATATTCCCTATCCCCTGCCCAAAATGGCCTCCTTCGTTAAGATTAAGGTTTTCGCCAAACCCCAGATGTCCTTCGTTCAATCTCGCACTTGTACGACACGCGCGCAGCGTGTACTCGTACTGCTGCGCACTCACGCCATGACTGCACTTGTGTTGTTTTCGGGCGCTCTGTACGTGCCCCCCCCCGCAGGGTTCATATTCTGCTGGTGGGCTCGTCGTGGTTGCCATCAGGGCTGGCTCCTGTTCTTTTTGTAGCTGCGTGTTGATCCCGCCACCCCCTTACCCCTCCCCCCCTGTCGGAAGGTACAACTGCGTGCCGTCCACCTGCAAGTCCCTTCCGGAGACAACCTTCGTACATTACCACATTCCAAAACCCCCCGCTCCTCCCCTAGAAAACGTTTCGTGCACCCGCTACACACGTAAAACAGATCACGTTCTGCCTTTCCTAGATCATTCAGATCAGTGGGATGGGACACTTGTGTATACCATGCATATCCCTCAGATCATGGCGTGGAAACGTGTACAGATAGCACAGATCGTACTACAGTATGTAGCTCACAACGTACTTATTACATACCAGGTACTCGGGTGCACGCATGACAACATTGCCACACCCCGTAGATCACTATTGAGAAACCATGTACAGATCATTCAATTCCTGCGGATCGGCCGCGTGGAAACCTGTACAGATGATGCAGATTCGTTAACATGGTCTGCGTGATCTGTACGGTGATCTGATCGGTGTAATCTGTACAGTGATATGATCTGTGTGATCTGCACAGCGATCTATCTGTGTGATCTGTACCGTGATCTGGTATGTATGATCTGTACAGTAATCTTATATGTGTGATCTGTACAGTGACCTGATCTGTGTGATCTATACAGTGGTCTGATGTGCGTGATCTGTTCAGTGATCTGATCTGTCCGATCTGTACAGATATCCGATATGTGTTACCTGTGCAGTTATCTGATCTGTCTGACGTATGAACCGTTTTTTTTGCGGATGTTGGCGCGGTAGGGGTCAACTGGGGGTGACCGTCCGCGGGTGTACTCCTCCCTCGGGGCGATGAGGGTGAGGGTGACCAGCAAGGCTGCGGGGGGAGGGGACGACAGCGACGACGACGACGACGGTGATGATGATGATGATGACAGTTTCGACGCGAAGATGAAGGTGGTAAAGGTGAGAAGGTTAGGGTTGTACGTGGGGTTAGCGTTGGTGTTAGGGGTAGGGGTAACGATAGCGTTCGCTAGGGTTAGCGTTAGGATCAGCGCTAGCATGAGCGTTGGCAGTAGCGGTAGTGTCAGCGATGACGATGGCGGTAGCGGTAATGGTGACGACTATTATGATGGTGATAGTTTCGACGTGAAGATGAAAGTTAGAAGGTTAGGGGTGTGGGTGAGGCTAGTGTTAGCGCTACGTAGCGTTAGGGATGGGGTTGGTGTTCGTTGGCATTCGCTAGAGTTAGCGTTAGGATTAGCGGTAGCGTTGGCGTTAGCGTTAGTGTTGGCGGTAGCGGTAGTGTTAGCGATGGCGGTATCGGTGACGATGATTAGGATGATGATGTTTCGACGCGAATATGAAGGTGGTAAAGGTGAGGTTAGGCATGTGGGTAAGGTTAGTGTTAGCCTTAGCCTTGGCGTTGGTGTTGTCGTTGTCGTTAGCGTTAGCGTTTCTTTGAGAAAACCGACACATCCGCCTCCCTCGAGTAAAAAGAAAAATGCAACTAGAAATCCTTCCGGTGGATTTCCAGCTTCTTGCGGCCTGTTTTCGTTCTCCTAACCATCCTTGTACCAGTTTAGCGAGACCTTCGCCTCCCAAACAACCCCCCCCCCCCCCCCCCAAACGGCGAGGGTCTACTACGGCTATGCACGATATGAGTACACCCCGCTCCCTCAACCCACACGAACCTCCGCCTCCCCCTCCCCGTCTCCCAAACCACACTGCGTGCCACCGAATTTTTCTGTTTTTGTTTTAAGCCGGCGTTGCAACTTACCGTACTGCCGGCTCCCAATAGAGACCCCCCCCCGCAACCCACACGCACCTCCGCCTCCCCCTTCCCTTCTCTCAAACCACGCTATGATGCGTGCCACCGAATGTTTTGTTTGTGTTTTAAGACGACCGGCGGAAGCATCGCAAGGAAAAGCTCGGACAGCCTGCTCCAGGGGGCAGGCTTAACCTCGAGGGTAGCAGCAACAGCAGCGTCTGCAGCCCCCGCGATAACTTCTGCGAGGATGGCTCCGCTTGCGACGTTGCCTCACGGCGGCGGGTCTGATTCTTCAACGCCGACCTCGGCGGTAACGGCAAAGGCAGGGGAGGTAGAGGAGGCGTCTAAGAGGGGGGCTTCGGGGTCAACTTCCGCGCTTGCTAACGGTGTTGGAGGGGGGTGGCGGAGGGGGGGTGGAGGGAGAGGCGTGTCAGGTTTAGGGTTGCCGCTGCTGGGGATGCAGCGCGTCACGGAAGAGCAGGACGCGGACATGAGCTTGACCATCGCGGCTGGAGCTGGAAGCGCGCTCTCTCGTGCTGCTGCCGAGGTAGACTTGGCGAGGCCACGTAGCGGCGGCGGGAGAGGCGGCGGGGGGGCGGAGGGAGAGGGAGGACGCGTTGAAGGTGTTGTTGACCGTGGCTCGGCAGTGGCGGGGGTGGCGATGGCGGCGCCGGCGGCGGCAGTGGGAGCGGTAGCGGTAGCGGGGGGGTCTGCTGATACGGTGGGCCGTGGGGTTTCTACTACCCCTGGAGGCCGTTTTTCTGGGAGGGTTTCGGGTACGGATGCTGCTGATGCCGTGGGTCGTGGGGTTTCTAGTATTCCTGGTGGCCGTTTTTCGGCGAGGGTTCCGGGGATGGACGGTTTTCCCTCGGTGCCGGCGGCGGCGTCGGTAGCAGCGGCGGCGGTTGCGGGTGGAGGAGGGGGGATCGGGGATTGGAGGGGAGGGCGGCGGGATGACCACCCGCCTCCGCTGGGCTCGGAGGTAACTGATACCAGCGACCTGGCCAGCTGCAGCAGTGGCAGCAGCGGGGGCCATAGCAACGGCAGTGGTAGCCATGGAAGCGGCAGTGGTGCCCATGGCGGTGGAAGCCATGGCGTTAACGGTAGCCATAGGAGCGGCAGCCATAGAAGCAACGGCAGCAGCAGCAGCAGCAGCGGGAGAGGGGGTGGGGGCGGGGGGGCAGCACCAGTCGGATGGGTGGGGGGGTAGCACTGAAAGCGCCCTGTTGGGCGGAACGATTAGCACCGGTAGCTTCGGAAGCATCGCCAAGCCTTTGAAGGTCAGTCGGTGACTCTGCTATGAGCTGTGTGTTTACCGGTATATATTTGTGTTGGATGTCGTATCGAACGCGTTTAGCCCTCCATCGGTTGGCGTCATCGCCGTATTTGTTTTTCTGATGCTGAATCAAGTTTTTCGACGTACAAGTAAAGATCGACGTATTGAAATGGTATCGAATCGAACTCGATTCTCGCTCAATATTCACCGCACTATAATAGTTCATATGAACTTTTTTCGTGTTTTTTGTGGGTTGTGGGATGCCCTCCTCCTCCCCCTCCCCTGCTTCTCCCTTTGTACACCCCTGTCACCACTTTCACCCACCTCCCCGTCGACCTCACAGAACGCCTGTCTCTGTGCTACTCCGTAGGGCGTTTCCTTCGTCCACGCTCCTACGCATCCTCCTGCCTCTCCGACTTACCACACCCCCCCTCCCCTTCAGCTGTACCAGGTATGCTTTATTGTACGCCTTTATTTTGGCAGCTGTACGTCTTGCACCCCCCCCCCGCGCCCCCCTTGCGTGCCTTACGGTACGCCTGTTTTGTGCAACTCCGCAGGGCGTTTCGTTCATCCACGCTCCTTGCTAACCCCTCCACCCCCCCCCCCCCACCCACCCACCACCCCGTGTACCTCACGGAACGCCTGTCCTCGAGAGCAACTCCTTGTGCAACTCCGTATGGCGTTTTGTTCGCCCATGATCCTAGCTACCCCCTTCACCCCCCCTCTCCCCGCCCCCCGTCTGCATCACGGCACGCCTGTATTTGTGCAACTCCTTGTGCAACTCCTTACAACGTTTCTTTCGCCCACGATCCGACTGCAGCCCCCCCGTCCACCCTCCACTCCTCCCCGTGTCTCTGTTAGGAGTAAGAGCGGTGCTTCGTCTCGAAAGGGATGCGTGGTCAATGCTCACATAATTAAGGCAAGCAACAAATGAGAACCCCCCGCGCCTCCCGTGCACCTCGCTGCACGCCTGTTTTTGTGCAACTCCTTGTGCATCTCCGTAGGGCGTTTCTTTTGCCCACGCTCCTAGCTCCGCGTGGTCCGAGGTGGTGGTAAATGGAACTCGATATCTGAAAACGGAGAAGATTGGACGCGGCGGGAGCAGCGAGGTCTTTCGCGTCGTAGCTCCGGATTGTCATGTGAGCGGTTATTTGGAAGTTCGGTTTTTGTTCTGTTTTGGTTCGGTTTTTGTTCGAGTTTGGTTCGGTTTTGGTTCGGTTTTTGTTCGAGTTCGGTTCGGTTTTGGTTTCGGTTTTATGTTTTGATTCGGTGTTGGTTCAGTTTTTATGTGTTGATTCCTTGATTTCGATATCTGAAAACGGCGAAGATCAAATTGGACGCGGCGGAACCAGCGAAGTCTTTCGCGTTATCGCTCCGGACTGTCAGATGACTTGTTGGTAGGAATTACCGTTTCAGTTTTTAGTTCGTTTTTTTTGTGTTTTATTCGGTTCATGTTCTGTTTTTCTGTTTTTATTCGGTTTTGGTTCGGTTTTTTATGGTTTGAATCTGTTTTGAGTTCGATATCTCAAAACGGTTAAGATTGGACGCGGCGGAAGCAGCGAGGTCTTTCGCGTCGTAGCTCCGGATTGTCAAGTGAGCGTTTTTTTTTATGTTTCGTTTCGGTTTTGGTTCCGTACGGTTTGGTTTGGTTCGGTGTCGGTTCGATTTTGGTTCGCTGTTGGGTTGGTTTTGGTTCAGTTTTGAGTTTGGCTTTTAGGAAGTTGCACATTTTTTCTCTCTAGGTGGAGAAGGTGGATGACCAGAAACGGCAGGTTTGGTTCGGTTTTGACTTGGTTTTGGTTTCTGTTTTTACGTAAGTTGAGATGCTGGCCCTAAAGGTGGTGAAGGTCGATGGCCAGGGGGAGCAGGGGCAGTCGCTGTTCGACAAGTTTTCTATACTATTTCTAGTGTATACAGTAGTGATCCCTCTATAGTGCCGGTATGTGCCGGCCGGAAATACCGGCACTATAGCGGCAACCGGCGCTACTCCGCATACTGCCACTACTGGTTGTTTCCATCTGTGTGAAGTGATTTCACAGGCACTATAGCGGGAAGTCGGCACTACTCAACCGGCGCTATAGAGGGACCTCTACCGTAGTTTCATACGGTACGTCCTCTTACTCCCCACCCCCTCCATTTACCCGTTTTCATGTTGCCTCCTGTACTATACAAAACTATATGTACTTGTAGATGCTGGCTCTGAAGGTGGTGAAGGTGGATGACCATGGGGGGTAGGGGCGGTCGCTTCAAGACAGCGTTAGATGCCTATGCAGTTGAGGTTCTAACTTCCGACGGCGCCACAAATATAGGGGCTCAATCCCAACCTCGCGTGCCCGATTTTACATGTCCCGTGTTCCGTGTCCCACCCGATGACCGGAATCGCCCAAAAAGAACAATAAATAAAACGAGTTTTGAGCTGCAACCATTTTGGGACGCACACACACCAACGCCCAACGACAGAAATTTAATTGGGTTGGGTGGGTTTGGGTTTGGTCGGTTCGGGTTGGGTTGGGTTGAGTTAAGTTGGGTTGGGGTTGGGTTGACGATAGTTACAAATATCCACCAGCGCGAGCTCCTAGCGAGAGCTGCAGTGTCGTACACAAAATTATACCAGTAGTGTTACTATTATACACAGACTGCTATTCCTGTTTACAAACCGTCTCCTTTTCCCATAGAAGTACAACTCTTTTTTTCTTGTCCACTACTCGCCACTTCTCCCCTTTTTTTTACCGCCTTCTGTTTTTGCAAAACTGTACTTGTAGATGCTGGCCCTGAAGGTGGATGACCAGGGGGAGCAGGGGCAATTGCTTTGGGATAGCTTTATTGTCCTGGTTTTACACAAAACTATACTGTTAATAGTATACTTTCCCCGTTTACAAACCACCTCCTTTTTCCACATAAGTGCAACATATTCTCTAACACCCCCCCCCCGTTTTTTTACCGCCTTCTGTTTTTTGCGAAAGTGCGCTTGTAGATGCTGGCCCTGAAGGTAGTGAGAGTGGATGACCAGGGGAAGCAGGGCAGTCGCTGTTCGACATCTTTGTCGCACTACCATTAGTACCTGGTATCTGGTACCTGGTACATATTTTTTATACGCACTTTCCTCCTATCCCCCCACGCCCCCGCCCCCGCGTTCTCCGGTTTACTTGTCGCCTCCTGTTCAATATAAAAATATTTGTACTTGTAGATGCTGGCCCTGAAGGTGGTGAAGGTGGATGACAAGGGGGAGCAGGGGCAGTCGCTTTTGGAGAGCTACTCGAATGAGATAGCGCTGCTGAGGCGGCTCCAGGGGAACCGATTCATCATTGCATTGGAGAACGCTGAGGTGGGCATTTGGTACAAGAATTAGTGGGTAGATATGGTGGTGTGGTTTTGGTCGTCTGTTGGTTTTTGGTGTTGTGTTTTTCTTTGGGATTGGTTTTATTTGGCTTGGTTTTGGTTTGGTTTTTGCTTGGTTTGGTTTGGTTTTTGGTTTGGCTTGGTATGGTTTGGTTTTTGTTTGGTCTGGTTTGATTTCGACGCTGCAGGGGAACCGTTTCGTCATCGGTTTGAAGAACGCTGAGGTGGATATTTGGTACATGAAATATGTCGTGGTGTGGTGTGTTTTCCGTTTTTTTGTTTGGATTTTTGTATTGGTTTTTAGTTTGGCTTGGCATTGTTTGGTTTGGATTTCATTTGACTTGGTTTGGTTTGTTTTTCTCGTCTAGCGTGGTATGCTTTAGTTTGGTTTGGTTTGGTTTGGTTTTCGGTCGTTAGCTTGGTATGACATGGTTTGGTTTGGTTTGGTTTGGAGGCTAAAGGAGAACCATTTCATCATCGGCCTGGAGAACGCCGAGGTGGGTACAGAGTACAGTCGTGATCACTCATTAGTGCGGTGCCTTGCCAGATGGCAATACCCGCACTAACGTGGAACCCCGCACTATCACGGGATATCGGAGTACTCTCTACTCTCTTTATCTCTAAGACGAGGTCATGACAAGCGATTATGACCGCACAATACTGGGGCCCCGCACCAAATGGTACCGCACTAACGAGTGACCACGACAGCACCGAGTACTCATGTCTGAGTTCACTTGTTAATTTATTGTCTGACGGTACGACTTGGTTCGGTTACGTGTATTGTTTTGGTTTGTGTTTTGGTTTGTTTTATTTTTTCCTTGGGTGTGCTTTCATTCCAGAGCTATTGAAGCACTACATTATGGCGATGAGTTAATGCGAGAACAGCAACAGGGAGGGATTTGACGATGTGATTGTGTGATGTCTTTTCCGTCTTTGGTTTAAGTTGGTTTGGTTTGGATTGATTTTGTCTGGGATGGTGTGGTTTTTTAGTTGGTTTTGGTTTTTGGGTTGGCTTGGCTTGGCTTGGTTGGGTTTGGAGGTTCCAGGGAAACCGCTTTATCATCGGATTGGAGAATGCTGAGGTTGGTAGTTGGTACAAATGGAGGTTTGAGAATGTGGTACAGTCGTCGTCCCTCATTAGTACGGTGCTTTGCCAGCCGACGATACCCGCACTAAAGTGGGACCCCGCACTATCCCGGGATGGTGCAGTGCAGCAGTACTCTATGGAACGAGCAATGTCGTGGCAAGCGATTCTCACCGCACTAAACTGGGGCACCGCATTAAAAGGTACCGCAGCAACGCGGGACCATGACGTATGTATGGTGTGTTTTCCGTCCCCAATATTGTATGTCGACCACATACCCACTCCGCTGATGAACGGCTGTGACCCTGATATTCTTCGCTATGCCCGGGCTTGTGGCTTCGACCAGGTGGACAGGAGCAGAGGGGTTATCTCGATCGTGCTGGAGCTCGGAGAGACGGATCTGGACAGCCTGCTGCGGCAGCACAAGGCTAACCTCGCCTCTTCCGGGTGAGTGAACCCCCCCCCCCCCCCTTCCCTCCCAAGGTACAGCATCGACCCTCGCAATACAACACTCTTTAAGAAATCTACCCTGGTAGAAATTACAAGAAAATAATAAATTGTGTACGGTAGCCTACGCGCGGCCTAGGAATGAAGAAACTACCCCCCTTCCTCTGGGTCGCCTGGCCCGAGGAAACCGCGTCCACCAGGAGGCTGGTGTTCTCGGCGATAAAAATATATTGTGCTTTCTGGCTGGGCCAGAATAAGGATGTTAGCCTAGAGCCGGATTTCAGGTTTCTTGGGGGAGGGCCGATACCGTAACGCTTTTCGCTTTTCGGGGTTTCCTCCGGAGCTCTTACTCGCTTCGTACTTACATTGCCCCCCTTGCCTCCTCCCGTTGTTGTCTTTGGAAATGGCCACACCGGAAAACAAATGAAGGCATTCGCAGCCGTTATCCATATGCAACAAAGTACGCACAAAATGCCGGAGTCCGCCTCACAAGCGGTTCTTTCTAAAATGCAGCCTACCCTTCATGCGACTCGCCGAATGCTCGTCTGCCTGGTCGGAGAAAACCCGACGTGGTCCGTCCCAGCATTGTAGTGATGCGAGGGTCTACGTACGGCCCTGCATGATCTTGAGTCGGGGGGGGGGGGGGGGGGGGGGGGGGGGGGGGGGGGGG
>JAYJMJ010284311.1:0-11353 GCA_036873875.1 Laminaria ephemera
GTAACACGCGCGATCGGAGTATCACACACAGCTTGCAAAGATGAGTTTCGACGAAATCCTCGATCTCACAGCTGCTGCTGCTGTATGTACGTGTATTTTTAATTTTTTTATAAATTTTTATGATCGCATGACGACCGACGGGTGAGACCTGGCGTTCTGTATCGGTTTGACGAGCATTTGAAGCATCCAATCAAAATCATCGTGCATATTATATCCTGAAATCGTTCGTAGATACCTGGTCAGAAGTCAGCAGCCAGATAGATATATCGTAGATACTACGACGAATAGCCCGTTGCTTTGATCGGGCCGGTTGGCACAAAGAGGATTTGGAGACGAGATGGCAAGGAAACGGGAAGGGATGTTGGAATAGAGACACCATGGGCAGGCTTTTGAGGCACGTAGAGCCTAGCCTATTCGCTGGACCTGCTTTTTTAGTACCAGGTAGTTCACAAAGCCCGTGAGGCGTTAGGGGATCTGCTGAGGGGGTCGGTCTGCTGAGCGCCGCAGCTTTCCGTTGCACGTAAACTCCTCATCTCGTCAGCAGCAGTAGTAGTAGTAGTAGTATCAGCAGCAGCAGCAGCACTATCAGCAGCAGCAGCAGATTCTGAGATCAAACAAATACAAAAGTCGAATACATGGCATTCATCGCTGCAGCAGCATCGCAGTGATGACGATGAAGATGATGGTGATGATGTCGTCCTCCTCTTGCCTACGAGTGGCTCTGCTTCTCAGCTGTATCGTCGGTCCAGCGTCGACAGCAGCAGCAGCAGCAGCTACGGGCGTCGTGGGTAGTACCACCAGTACATCGTTAGAAAATGGAATATTGCGGGCGGAGGGGCTTCAACCGCCAAGAGAAAGACACAATAATATTTGGATCCTTGAGCAGTTCGCTGAGCCCGTGGGTAAAGATATCCATGCATCAGGCAGCGGGAGCAGCAGTAGCAGCAGCGTCTATCCCAGCGGGCGGGCAGCACTCAGCATCACGACCACCGCAGATGCTTCGGACATCGGCGAGTGTATCCTGCTCTTCGGAGCATTTTGCAACGGTGAGTTATTGTCAATCCCCTCTCGGTACAGTAGGGTCGGGTCGTGGTTGGTGTTGTCTGCAAGCGTGCTTACGACGAGAAATTAACGTCTACTCGTTGGAGATATAGCCACGTACAGAGCTATTATTAATAAAAGACTTGTCGTAGACGATGTACATACATACCTGGTACACATCATCTATCCCAACCGGCGGGCACCACTCCGTATCACGATTACCGCAGACGTTTCGGACATTGGCGAGTGTACCCGAGTTGTTATTTAATCGTCCCTGTCTCCTCTCGGCCGGGTGGTGGTTGCTGTTGTCTGCTGTGCATGCAGCGGTACAACGATAACAAGTACCAAACGAAAAATTAACGCCTGCTCGTTGGAGGCATATGCATGGCATTGCCTGGTATAAGCAGCGGCACAATGATAAAAAGTGCCAAACGAGAGATTAAGGTCTGCTCGTTGGAGACATATGCATGCCTGGTATAAAAAAACTTGTCGTAGATTGCGTACATATCTATCCCAGACGGCGGGCAACGGTCAGTATTGTTGGGTAACTCATCATAGCACGGGGTTGGCGTATCTCACGAGGAGAGGAGGGTCGCGCACGTTACCGCCGCCATGAGGCGGAGGAGAGGAAGGAAACCAGATATTGATTGTTAGAAGCAGAGAAGCAGGGTGAGGGAGGATAACGTATCGTGCATCTCGAACATGCGCGAGATCATACATACCATACGCGAACATATTTTACCATTTCAATCCAAAAACAAGCACCCAAAAATTGAAAAACACTACTAGATACCTGGTACCAGGTATTATTTGACTTTTTTGCGGCAAGCCGCGGCATGTCACGGCTACCCGCGGCGACGCCCACGGCTATGGACGGCATGCCGCGGCATTCCGTGGCAACCCGCGGCTGTTTCCGCGGATATTGCCGTGGGGCCAACCGCAGTTGTTGCCGCGGGTATGTCCGCGGATGTTGCCGCGGGTGTATCCGCGGCAGTAACCGCTGTTTGCTCCACGGCAACACCCACGGAAACAGCCGCGAATACACCCGCGGCTGTTTAACCGCGGATACACCCGCGGATACACCCACGGCTGTTTGCGTGGGTATTGCAGTGGGGCTATCGCGGATACACCCGTGGACACCCGCGGATACACCCGCGGCTGTTTACGTGGGTATTACCGTGGGGCTAACCGCGGTTACACCCGCGGACACCTGCGGATACACCTGCGGCTGTTTCCGTGGGTATTGCCGTGGAGCCAACCGCCGTTAGTGCCGCGATACTCCCGCGGCTGTTTCCGTGGGTATTGCCGTGGAGCTAACCGCGGTTATTGCCGCGGATACCTCCGCGGATCCACTCGCGGCTGTTTCCGTGGGTATTGCCGTGGGGCTAACCGCGGTTACTGCCGCGGATACACCCGCGGCTGTTTCCGTGGGTATTGCCGTGGGCCTAACCGCGGTTATTGCCGCGAATACACCCGCGGCTGTTTCCGTGGGTATTGCCGTGGGGCTAACCGCGGTTATTGCCGCGGATGTACCCACGGCTGTTTCCGCGGACGTTTACGCGAGTGTTGCCGCGGATACATCCCCGGCTGTTTCCGTGGGTACTGCCGCGGACACGTGGACACGGCCGTGGATATTGCCGGGAATCTTACCGCGGATACTACCGTGGCTGTTGCCACGGAAATTGCCGCATACATCGCCGTGGAAATAGCCGTGGGGATTGCCGTGGCAAGCCGCGGGTGGCCATGGAATGCCGCGGAAGACGCCGCGGCTTGCAGTGGAAATTGCCGTAAAAAGGTCAGATAATGTACATCCTCTTTATGTATGTAGCTGCTGCTACTGCCGCACAGCACGCATGGTAACACCCCCCCTCAGACGAATTTCCAAGCTATTTTGTTCGACAACGTGGGGAGTGCAAACGCCGAGCGATCAGTCTGTTATGCTGCAGGTAGAACTACTCTAGCTGCTGTTACTACCTTTTTAGGGTCATTCCTAACGAACACAAAAAATATATATTACGGAGGACCATAGTAATCAGGACCCACGATATGCATAAAAACCTATCCATTTGAATGTTTTTACTAACCATATTTGGTCCTGATTACTATGTTGCCCCGTAATAGAATCGTGACAAAAAACATGACATTTTCGCGAATCATGACATTCGTCAGGAATCCTGATTTTGAATAGTTTTGAAAATTTCCGTAAGAATGGGTGTCAGGATTCCCGACAAAAAAAACGTGTTTTCTTTTTTTGAAAACGTGACATTTCAGAATTTCAAAATGTCAGGAATCGATCGTGATTGTTTGTCTAGAATCGTGATTGTTTGCGTTCGTTAGGAACGGTCCTTACACGCACGATAACACACCACCTGAGACGAATTTCCAACCTGATTCGCTCGACCATGCAAAGAGTGCAAACGCCGAGCGATGGGTCTATTATACTACAGGTACTACTGTAGCTGCTGTTACTACCGTACGACACGCATGATAACACACCCGACTCGTGCTAGGATAAAGGTAGCATTTTTGGACAATTTTGTTTCTGAACGACGGGGCTCCTTAACCCCAAATCGTCGGAATGTCATTCTTGTTTTTCAATATGAATATTTTTTGTACCTAGACCATGGGATTGGTCCTCGGGTTGCACTTTCAGTCTGCTCAATATATTTTTTTGGGTGAGGTATGAAGTTCCTCAAGTGAGGAGCCTCAGAAAAAAAATGGGGCACCTTTGCCGTAGTATGTGTCAGACGAATTTCCAAGCTCATTTGCTCGACAACGCGGGGAGTGGAAACGCCGACCGATGTGTCTATTATACTACAGCTATATAGTACTGTAGCTGCTGTCACTGCCGTTTAGCCTTGTTGGGGCCCACGTATCCCGACCGAAAAGTGACGAGTGCAATGTAATCAAGCGTCCAGGAAGAGCGCGCAGCAATACGGATATCACCATGCTGCACGCGTGTCTTAAGAGCTCCCTACGTTACACGACTCCTACCTCAGCAGCCCGGATTGCTTCGTGTGGACGATGTTGCAATCGTCACGTTTTTTCGATTTCCCCCCCCTCTGAATTCCCGAAGAGCTTTGATATTGATAACACACCCTCAGATGAATTTCCGAGCTAATTTCCTCGACAGCGCGGAGACCATAGACGCCGAGCGATGTTATCTATGGAAAAGTCTCCACGAGTTCTTTCCGAAGCGTAAACCCCGAGCGATGTGTCTATGGAAAAGTCTCGACGAGATGTTTCCGAAGCCGCTGTTTTCGTTTTGTGTGCCCCCAATGTTCCCCGAGAAAATCGTCTCGGAAAATCATCGCGAGCGGGCGTACTATCTTGCATCTTATACGGTGCTACTGTTGATACTGCGGTACCGGTAGAGCTGTGATGTTGATGTATGTTGTCATTAGCTAGCTGTGATGCTGCTGTGTTTCTGTGTACTGTCCCGCATAGTATGTCGTGTGCTGTTGCTGTACACCAGTTGTTCGTAGACATGATGGCATCATATCTGACTCAGGCTGGGTTTCTTATTTAAGAAATGGTGCATTCTACACTAGCTTCAGTATAGCGGCTCCCGAATTTCTCATTCCTGTAAATTTCGGCCTATAATCTCAGCCTGGCCTTCGTATTACGCTGTTTCTTATTTGGTGCCCGGTGCTGTACATTATTGCTGTTATTATTATTATTATTATTATTATCATTATTTTTATTATTATTATTATTATTTTTTTTGTTATTTTTATTGTTATTATTATTATTATTATTGTTATTACTATTGTTATTATTATTATTATTATTATTATTTTTATTATTATTATTATTATTATTATTATTATTATTATTATTATTATTATTATTATTAATGTTATTATTACTGCCCTCCGACAATGTAGCGTATGCTGTTTCGATATAAATCGAATATACATTGACGATTACAGCATCGACCACACGTAGCACAGCAGCTTGCTGGCTTAGGGCGTGGGTAGTTTACGTTCCGAACTACAATCCAAGGAATTGTACACGACACGCACGCAGCATGATATTATTACTCATCCGATTGCGCGATCACACCACACGGTTGATACAGATAGTACAAAACACCTAACAAGAAACAGAAATACTACGAATCCCACTCTGGGTTTCTTACTTGGGCGGGGGTGCGTTCTACACCAGCTTCAGTATACAGGCTTCCGAATTTATTATTTTCCTGTAAATCCCAGCCAGGCTTTCTTATTACGCTGTTTCTTATTTGGTGCCTTGAGCTGTACATTGACGGTTCTATAATAGCATCAACCACACGAAACAAGCCTGCTGGGCATAGGGGGTGATTAGGTTTCGTTCCGAACTACAACCCAAGGAGTTGTACACGACACGCACGCAGCACGATACTTCAGAAGGGGTTCTCCAGTAAGGAGGTGGTGTGCCAGAGCAGTATTACCGCCTTTTTGGGGGAAGCCGCCTTATTCATTCCAGGTTATGAGTGCAATTCCCCAGTCACGCAAGGCGATTTTGACCGCCTTATATCGGGATACCGCCTTACTCAGACCGCCTTGTTGGAGACCCTTGCTGTCCTTATCCTATTGCTCGATCACACTAGACGCTGGATTAGAGCACATTCGTCGCTATTTTGGTCGGCATACATGGGTCCTACAAGGGCTACCCTAACCCTAACCCTAACCCTAACCCTAACCCCGTGAAAAGCCGAAACAGACAAATTGCTCTTATCTGTCATGGGCGATGTATGGCTTTTTGTATGGCGGGACATGCCGATTTGACCCTTGTTAATCCTCTTAGCACCCACTCGGAAACTGCAAAAAATAAAAACAATCACGACCATGTCCAAAGAGCCCGGACTCTTTGGGCCCCACCACAGCAGACGGTACATCACTTTTCAAAGCTTTGGCGTGGTAAACGGGGCATGCAAATTCCGCTCGAAGAGTATGCCTCTAAAACCAAGTAATACCACATTAATTTGGGCCCATTTCATGGGCCCTATAGCGTTCTATTAATAGTGATAAGAGGGTTAGGTCCCGAATCTTTGGGCCATGACGGTTGGAACAGGATTGGGGGCTTTCACTCCCTAAAATATCAACCATTTATTATCGCAAGAATGCCAGACAGCTATAAATATTTCTGCTGAAATTGTAAGGCTTTGTGCACTCCGGGGCTGTATTCGTGGCAGTTTTTTCGTCTCCGTTCAGCTCCAGAGCGTGTAAGAGTTACCCAGTTCCAATCATCCTGTGGATCAACAGCTGGACCGGCGCTGCGTGGGTACCTATGCGAGGCCACAAGGAAGGGGCTCGGCGAAGAATCGATACGATTCAGAGATAGGCAAGCGTAAAATGAGATATATCGTCAAACCTGCTTCGCACGTTCGTGGCCTTCCAGCCCGACATGCCTTGCCGTTCTCCCTGAAGAGCGCTGGCGGCCCTACGAGAGGTTTACAGCCACAGCAGTACATCTCACAGATTACAGAGGAAGAGGCCGTTTGCAAATCCATGTGCTGTGGCTCGAGAAATCGCTGATATGTCGAAAAGTTTTATTTGCCTCCTCAGGCTCTGCTATATTTTGGAGCTTTCGCTATACATTATTACATACGAATCTGTTGCGTATATGGGAGCTGAATACACTTGCACAGAGCATGGAGTATAAGCCTGTTTTTTTGGGTGGAAAATATCGCACGGAGTCGTACTCGTACAAAAAATGCCCGAGGACCTTTTTTCGAGAACACGAGTGCTGACGTTTTACCTCCAAAACCCAGGCATATACTCCATACTCTATCCAAGTGTATACCTCCAAAATTCGCAACATATTCGTATGTATCGATGTATGGCAAACGGCCCAAAAGACATCAGAGCCTGTGGAGGCAAATATAACTTTTCGACATATCAGTGATTTCTCGAACCACAGGGCATGGATTTGCAAACGGTCTCTTCCTCTGTAATCTGTGAGATGTACTGCTGTGGCTGTGAATTTCTCGCAGGACCGCCAGTGCTCGTCAGGGAGAACGGCACGGCGGGGAAGTTGGCATGTCGGGTTGGAAGGCCACGAACGTGCGAGCAGACTTGACGATATCTCTCATTTTGCGCTTGCCTCTGTCCGAATCGTATCGATTCTTCACCGAGCCCCTTCCTTATGGCCTCGCGCATGTGCCCACGCAGCATCGGTCCAGCTGTTGATCCACAGGATGATTGGCACTGGGTAACTCTTACACGCTCTGGAGCCGAACGGAGACGAAACGTCTGCCACGAATACAGCCCCAGAGTGCATAAAGCCGTTAGAAATATTTATAGCTCTCTTTGATGAATGGTTGATATTTCGGGAGTGAAAGCCCCCAATCCTCTTCCAGCCGTCATGACCCATAGTCCCGAATACGCCTATCTTGGGTGCTATTAAATCGGGATACCCACTGTAATTACTATGCCCGTCTCGCGTCCTATGCATTTCCTGTAGAGCGTCCACGCTCGCAAGCTCCAAGCGTGCCGAACCGTTAGAGTGACTGGAAAA
The DNA here is from genome assembly GCA_036873875.1 of Laminaria ephemera. NCBI lineage: Eukaryota > Phaeophyceae > Laminariales > Laminariaceae > Laminaria > Laminaria ephemera. The sequence goes on from JAYJMJ010284311.1 coordinate 7,543, forward strand.
TCCACAATCAACGTGTGTGTGTTCTTCCCATTAAACCGTTATTTCTACCCGTCGACACCATCAAAGTGTAAAAATAACCTTGTCGCGTTACGAGTCCACTCATCGATGACTCGAGTACACTTCCTGCTGTATGATGATGATGACGATGATGATGGTGATTATGATGATTATGTTTTTTTATTAGCTCATTTCCCTGAAATCTCGCCCGTGGTCCACAAAGTTGTATATACCTGTACAGTACACCCATCAACTATTTTGCATTATAAAATGGAAATTTAACTTCGACCTAGTATGATGCTACCGAGTACCGGGCACCTGGTACTTGATATCATAATTGTCCATTATTTTGCAATGTATTTCTCTGTCTCGTATATAGTTTGTGACCATAGAGCTCGTCCCTCACTAGGATGAGGCATCGGTACGGACACTGGGGGTGCTGGATGTCGATGGGTGGAAATAACAATTTTATTGTGAAAACACACACACACATTTATGGTTTCGACCTCGTCACCGTTTTGAGTGTTCTTGTCCCTCTCGCGACGGCGGCAGCGGCTCCGTGTGCCGCGGTACTCTGTTGCCTCCTTAATGGGGTGTTGCGATTTATGGGCTCCCCTGAGTTATGGGCTCCCTTTTGAAATATTCACACCCCCCTCCACAATTCACACCCCCCCTAAAATATTCATACCCCCCCTGAAATATTCACACCCCCCCTGAAATATTCACACCCCACATAAAAAATCCACACCCCCCAAAAAATATCCACACTCCCCCTGAAATATTCACACCCCACCTGAAATATCCACACCCCTATATAGACGACCATCCTTGATCGCCGGTAGAAGCGAGGAAAGGGTGCGAAGAAGGCTGCCATGGACTATGACGGAAATGGGCGAGGCAGGCGAGGGTTTTCGTCGGCATGACCGACACCCGGTGACCCTCTAGACGGTGGAGCCCCTTACGGACGAGTGGGCCTACCACTTACTCCTTTTAGCATTGTGCGCTCGGCATCACTAGCACCGCCAGCGCGCGGCTCTCCGAGGGCCGCCACACCCCCTTAGCCGCGTCGACTGGGGGCGACTCCAACAGGGTTCCTCAATCCCGCGTCGCGCCTGGTGGCAACTGAGGAGGGCGCGAAACAAGATACGAAATCCAAAGAACGAGGGAGGTGCTCTATGCACCTGCTGATCTCCCCTAGCCGTGGGTCCTTCCGTAGGGGTGATTACGGCACCGATTCTTGCATCGCAACAGCCATCCTGCGACCCTTGAGTCACCAGCCTCGGCAACGGGGGATATCGGGTGTGCCTAGCTTCCTCCGTACCAACCCTCGCGCGTGCTGCTTCCCCCCCCCTGCCGTGTTATGGAGGGGCAAGGGCAGAGCCCCTCCCCCAACTAGCGGTCCGGGCGCCATGACACGCAACTCAAGATCCTACCTCGGCCCTGGGTGTGGCAAGAGCGGGGCAGTAGCACACTCTTCGTCCATAGGCGTTGGCCTTTGGCTCCAGGTGGTCGCGATTGTGGCTCCGAGAGAGGCGCGTGGACTACGGCCTCCACTGCTGTGCCCGTTCTGATGAAAGTAATCTGGGTTCACAAAATGTGCTCCCATACTGCCCCCCTGGCAACCACCCCCGCCCCCGGAAAAAATTCGTACTGCGTCATGTGCCTCGTTCCCCCCCCCGTGTTCACCGTCTGTCCGTATTACCGGCCCCGCCCCCAGCATCACTAGTGATGGGATCGTTGGTTCATTGATATTCGCATCATTGTGGTGGCGAGGCCTGGCCCCTTCTGTCGCCCGCCCACGGCCAGCGCCAGGTGGCCAGGAACCAGGCGACACGCCGTCTGCCCTTTAGGAGCCTGCTCCCTTACCTTTACCAACAAGCGCGAGACGCTGATTCCGTCCCCTGTTGTTCTGTGTTTAGGTACTGGGGCAAAAATGGGTCTGCGGCGTGGCATGTGAGTGATGCGCGATGCTGATCAACCATATGGATGGTGATCCGGGCGCGCTTCGAGGGCGTGGTGGGCCCCCAATGGGGACGACGCAGATCATTCCCGACGCCTCAGAATACCAATCCAGGGTGAGATCGTTGACGGCGGCAAGTAGTCTAGAACCTGACCGCTGCCGCGACGATGGACGATCGCACGGAGCAGGTCGACCTTGTCGCCACCCGATCGTAGGAGATCCAGTCCGACCGGTTGCCAGCTCTGCCCCGATCATGGTTTGCTGCTGGAGCCCTCCCAGCATGGGGTTTGCACCAAGGGTCGCCGATTGCGTCGATGCCGGGTCAGGTTTCCCTCGCCGTTGCCCTACCTGGAGTGGCCGTCGCAGAACCTGTCGGCAGCGCTGTCGTTTACCAGGTATCTCCTTTTCTGCCCTGTAAGACCGGGACCCGACTGCATTTCCAATAGTGCAGCCGGTTGTGGGAGTTCTCCTGACTCTCCCGGCACGGGGATTGCCTCAATGCCAATTCCCGCCGACTGCAAACATGCCGGGGGCGTCCTCCCCCGCCCTCGCCTTGCCTGCAGTAGAATTTCCGATACGTCCGTCCCAGTAACTGTGCCGCGATCTTCCCCCTTCTTAAAGGTTGCCTTCTTGTGCGGTCGACCAGCGCCCGAGAGGCCCGGACATTCGATAACACCACACGAGGGAAAAGTATCCCTGCACCCTGCCTGACCTGTGGGCATATCCTGCTAGCCACAACAGCAAGGTGCTCCATCGCTCGCCCTGCTGGTCATCGTTCCCCCGACAGTCCCCGTGCTGTGGGCGACAACGCGGCGCCCCCCCTCCCCTGCCCCTACGTGGTCTTATCCCGCCCTGAGTCCCCGAAGCCGCTCTATAAACGCTCCTGCAGTTATTGGTCAACGAGGCATCCAGGTAGGCGCGACCATGTTTGTGTCGTCCCCGTTCCACGCAGGTCGATAGTACGTCTGCCCGGGCCCCTTGGTTCGACATCGCTTCCCCCTCCTCCCTGCGACATTGCCCCTGGCGATTGTTCCATCTTGACAGTGTGGGCACCCTTTAAGCCGTCCCCCCTCCGGCGAGCGAGATAACCCCTCATATTTCGGCAGTGGTGGCGACGAATCGAGCTTCGACCCCGTTGTCCCTTTCCTTCTAGGAGTCCTCCCCCTAATACCCCCTTAGGTCAACACCCTCTTGCTCTTCAGCGTCGCCGTACCGGGTGTCCGCCCCTCCGTGGCGTCAATTCATCTGTGCAGCTGCGTCGCTGAGATGCACCCCCCCAGGATCCTGCATATAGCGACGAAAGTGCAACGTCCATTTACGATCGCCTACAACTCTTGCATATCTGGTACCGCAAGGCAGAAACCAGTACCGATGTGGGTTGCGTACGGCAGAGCGGCGACCAGCAAGTACGGCAGCAGACCGAAGGTGAAAGTATCGATTTTGAAGGCAAGACGCAGAGGATTTTCTGGGTAGCCTTGTTCATGCTTCATCATAGTGGGCACAGCAGAGTGAAAGGACCTCGCCAACAGGGTGCTACTTGTTCGAAGAGAAACCAACGGTACTACTACTTCTATTGCGATACGGCGACCAAACCAGTCGCTGTAGCTGCTGCGACGCTGTCGCAGTAGTAGAGGTGCTACGCGTCAGGTCCTTGCGAGAGACACGATGCAGTACCAGCGGTGCTACACGTACAACAGTAGTACACTGTTACTGATGGGAAATAGCGTACCAGCTCGCACGTCGTGCCTCCTACTGTTGGTTGTCCTCTGGTTCACGGCGGAGATGTTCCATAGGAGATTAGGGAGTTCCATACTTGATGAGGGATTATTCTAGTGGGAATATGAATGTGCTCCT
>JAYJMJ010284331.1:0-11351 GCA_036873875.1 Laminaria ephemera
TTTTCACCCAGGGCGATCAGCGATAGGACCCGAGCCGCGGCGGAGCCAGAGACCGGAAGGGGGCAGCCGCGGCGGAGACAGCTGTAGTAGTGGCGTCTGATGCAAACGTTTAGAATGGTTTGGATGAAATGTGTCTGATGCTGGGTAACCCATTGCATTGTTTGAACTTTGAATTGTGAGCCTGATCGATATTGATTTGATTGTTTTATGTTGTTTTTGGTGTGAACGGTGTGTGAGAGGCTTATTGTTTGGTATGACAAATCTCGGTCCACGGCAGAGCGCCCGAGACTGAAGTGGCCATGAACTGTGCAGGGGCGCGTTCGGTCCAGTTTGACTATTCATGGGTTGATTGAGTATTGTGGCCGCCGACGCGTTGGTTTTTCGTTTGGGGTCGCGGATTTATCCCATGCTTACTCGAAAAATATGGATGTGTAGAATACATGTCATGCGTATTCGCGGGGATAATGAGACAGGAGTTATGTTTTGATTTTGGGAGTTGATTATGGCTGGTTGGGTCTGGTTATGTCTCTATAGTAACAGTAGTACATGTGGATGATATATTTGCGGTGGGGCAGAAGAGTAGATACGACCAGTTTTGTGACGACTCGAACCGCCTGATTCCGATCAACAACTTGAGAGAGCTGAAGTGGTATGCTGGTTGCCGTTTTTCTCGAGATTTTGAGGCTGGTACTTTGAAGATTTCACAGCAAGCTTTCACTGAAAACACAGCTGCGAAGTTCGGCGATAGTTCAGGTAGGAGAACTCCACTCCCAGCCGGCCTGAAGCTTGAAGAATTCGACGAGAATGTAGGCGACTGGCCGTTCCGTGAACTGGTAGGGAATTTAATGTGGCTTGCTAACCAAACACGACCTTACATTGCGAATAAACCGAGGGAGTTACACTGGAGGACTACGATTGGTATTTTGGAGTACGTTTTCGCCACGAGTGATTTATGTATTACGTTTCAGAGGGGCAGTGGACCTGAGCTGGTAGTGTTTGCGGACGCAGAGTATGCTATATAGTAAGGCTACGGATAGGAGGTCGGTTTCTGGTGGGCCGGTTATGTGCACGGGGGCATGCGTGTGCTGGTTTTCGAGGACTCAAAAGTGCGTGACGCTTTCGACCACTGAAGCTTGAGCACGTCGTAGTACTTGGTGACTCTATCAAGGAGGCGATGTTTATGCGCCATGTGTGGAGCTTTATTTTTCCTGGTTTTGGACCACAGCAGTGTATCAGGGCTTTCGAGGATAACGAGGGAGCTGTACAGTTAGCGCAGAATCCAATATGCATGTCGAACTCGAAGCATATTGACATTCGCCACCATTTTCTGAGAAAGCTTGTATTCCGGGGAGAGTTCGTCATTACCTCCGTGAAGTCAGAGATGCAGCATACAGACTTCTTGACGAAACTTCTCTCCAAGGAGACGTTTGGCTTTCACCGGGATTTTCTGATGAATATTTGATGCACTTTTTCGGGATGGGAGTAGTTTATCTTGATTTCAGAGTAAAGATTTTCTTCGTCAGTTTTTCGGAGTTATTTTGTAGTTTGAGCTTGTTTCGCGAGAAATGCCGTGTTATAAGACAATAGTGAATGATGGTTTTATTTTGGGAGTGTTAGATACCTGGTACCTGGTTTGCTTCTGTTAGTAGGGAGACTGCTGTTTGCTACCAGTATTTTTTTTGTTTGTTTTTTGGCTTGTTTTTGCGAATTTGATTTTTGGTTCGTTGGATCGTTTTTTTTTGGTTTGCGAATTTCATGAGATTTGAGGATTTGGATTTGATTTTGGTTTTAGGTTTCCGGAGTGGCTTTGGGGTCAGTTCGATATTTGCGATGTTTTATTATCAACAATGTGACGCCATGCTATGTCATGCACTACGTTGGGTGATATTGGTGGTATACTGCAGAGGTGACATGTAGCGGTATACTGAGCAGGGGGGATGATTGTTGTCGTGCGCTGTGGAGGGGGGATGTTGGTTCTCATCTGGTTCACGACGACGGAGATGTTCCATCGGAGACTAGGGAGTTCCATACTTACTTGATGAGGGATTATTGCAGTGGGGGTATGCATATATATGTTTCTGCGAGAGAAAGAGAGTTTATTATCCCGCCGGGTAATTTGCTGGCTTGTGATTCTTTGCCATGCTGTGGCCCTTGCCTCACTCGATGGCTCGATAACATGTACATGAGATTGTGTGATCATCTGGGAGTCTCTCGTCCCGTATCCAACTGTGTAAGACCTGTCAACGCTATGAGGGGGTTTACCAACATTGTCAACGGTGCGATACACGCCGTGCTGGTACGCTGCATTGGGGACCCATACATTTCTAAGGGGTTCGGTTCACCTCCAGAAAGACGGGGTGGGGATAAACGATGAGCCATTTGCATATTTTGAAGGGACGTTTGGGGTACGCTATACGCCGATGATAGGGGTAAAATTTCTGTATGTCGGCCGAAGGTCTTGACATCATGATGACCGCCATAGCAACAATTTTCAAAGCTGCAGGTCTCACGACGGTGTCTGGGAAGAAGACAGAGGTCATGCTGCTGCGGAAACCGAATCAGGCACCTCGGGCCTCACATATATATCATCATCGAAGAAGCAGGCCAGAGGTGGTGTGGTCTAGAACATGTTACAGGTAATTTTGCTTTCTTTTTCCTGGGCCACCTTCCCAACGCGAGCACCGACATTATGCCAGAGGTCAAACGACGGATCTGACTCGCGTGGGCATGCTACAAACGATTGAAGCGGGAGCTGAACGCTTGGAAGAAACCAATCCGTTGACGTTGAAGGTGCCCATGCCAAAGGCCGAGGTAATTGAGACCCTGTTGTACAGATTTGTAACGTAGACTCTCGGCCGGGAACACCTCACTGAGTGAGCTCCTATAGTGAAAACACCACCACCAGCTCTTCCTATCGGTCGTTGGCTTCCAGCGCCGACAACGCACCGACGACCTCACGTCGAACGCGAAGGCCCTCAAGAGAGCACAGCGAGAGAGCGTCGAGATGACCATCCTAAAGGGCGCCTCCGCCTCCTCTTTGCCGAGGCCGTACTACAACATAGTGGTGCACGAACAATGAGCGGGTAACCCGCCGGATAATGTTCGGGACGATGGCTGGTAGGAAGAACCTGGGACCAGGCCGATCAGAAAAAAACTGGGCCCAATGTCTAGCAGATGATCTCAGGGCGGTTCGAGCTACCGAGGAATCCAAGGAAAGTTCCCCTTGGCTGTTCAGAGTAGAGATGGTGATGTGGCCCACGGCGGCTAAGAAGGGTGACAAACGGTAGCGGAGGGTATGGGGAATATTTGCAAGCTCCGTGTGGTAATTCGATCGCGCATGCTACGGCGCGCATGATCTCTTGAAGGCTTCATGTGTTCTACATAAATTTGTGTCGGCGTCCCCCATGGTCCAGCAAGTAGGCCACAAAACAAATGAGTGAGGCCGATTCGTGAGTTTAAATCCCGCAAGGGACTTTTTTTTTTAATTTACTTGACTACTGGTATGCCGGAAGTGCGAGCGCGCGAGTTGGCAAAATCCTACCTGGTATGCAAATGGACGAGCACCGGGAAAGCTGAACTCTATGCGCGATAAAAATGAAGGCACGTACCGGGGGGGAGAAGGGGTGACACCTGTGACCACGGCTTGTGCAGAAAGTCGCTGAGGGTAAAACCTCCTATAAACGGTATTGATAGTTGAGCTGGAAAGTACAGCCTATCTATAAAAAAAGTGGCGCTCAAAAAATAAAATAAACAAAATGTATAAAAAGACGTTAGCTATGGTGAGGTCAGAATTTCGTCGTCGAAACTCATACAGCAGTAGTGGGGGGCTCCCAATAGTGCCGGTATGTGCCAGCCCAATACACCGGCACTATTCAGGGCACCGGCACTATTGGGAATAGGGTTACTTTAGAGGGTTCCAGTCGTGCTGAGCGATTTCACCGGCACTATAGAGAGCAGTGACAGTATTCAACCGGCACTATTTGGGAGCCCCCCACCGTATTTGGCGGTTCTTTTGCGTAGAAGGGAGAAGCAATACACGCTCTTTACGTATGCCTGAGTCGGACACTAGCCATGGTAAGCACAAGCCTACTATAGTGCTGTACAGTGTTCGGGTTAGATTCATGCTGTCGATGTTCGTCCCTAGGAAGATATGCTGTAGTCGCCAACCAAAATTGCCGAAACACGCTGCCGATCCACCTGCAAGCTCAAAGCTAGATTAACTCTGTCGATGTTTTCCCTACCAAGACACAACCGCCAGCACAAATTGCCAGCTCACCTTGCTGACCCCACCCCCCTTAAATCTCGATGCCTCAGTGCATACACACGGCTGTACCGGGCACCCTAAATCTCGCGAACATGCGATAGCCTCGCTATAAGTCTCCCCCCCGCAACGTTTACCGTATGCGACGGTGTATATCACCCAGGTCGTCGTTTATCACACCCCTGGAGAATACCACCTGGGCGATACTTTTTATCAAAGCAAAAACGACCACGCAAATTATCACCGGGTACGTTGCTTACCGCACCCCCAGAGTATACCACACCGGGTGATACGTTTTTCAGAGGGCCCAATTTTGTCACCGGTGGTGTCGTATACACCGTCGTATACGGTGCGCCTTCTAAAGCTCGTCGTTGTCCGGGGCGTTGCTCCCACCCCACGCACTCCTACTATCGTTCGGCAAGGCTATGTCTCTCGCGCGCGGGATGGAACACGCAAACAAGGATAAGAAGGAGGAAGATCAAGTCAGCAGCAAAGAGGTATGTATGCCCCCCCGCGCGAGAGTCAAGAGTGGTGTACCCGTAGTGCGTTAGTGGATCGTCAAGCTTAGTGGATCACATTGACTTTTATGGCATCTAGATCACCGGGCTAGTGGATTCCAGATGTCATTAATGTCATTGTGACCCACTAAGCATGGTGATACGCCCGAAAAATTATGAAACTCCAATCTTCTACTACTCGTAACGCACTACGGTAGCCATTCGGAGGGACGAACGTATGTTGAAGAAAGTACTGATGTGTCTGCCGTAGAGTCTACAAAGATGGTTTCGGGTTGGTCCTGTTTAATGTACGTGTACGAGTAGGTCATTTTTGTATCAGCTGAACCTACACGCGATCGTTCTAGTCTCAGCAGAACCTACTCGTGGTCATTTGAGTCCCAGCCGAACCTACGCGCGGGAAGATCAACGTGAGTAGAGTCATGTACGTCGGCGTCCGTTAATGTTGGGTGCGACATGCTCTCCCATGAACTTTGATATTTATGTGCGCGAATTTCGTGAACTTGCTGCTCAGACGCCAGAGCTGGGTCTCATCTTACAGCGCGTCTTGCTTTCTCCCATGCCGGCGTGTTTATTGTTGTTTAGGTGGCCAATACGATTAATTATTCGCGCAAAAACCGGACATCGACGGTAGAGACCATCACGCGTCTTCCGAAGGAGATGTGCCTGACGGTTGGCCGGTTCGGGTGAGTATAGACGAGGAGGATCTGGGAAAAGCGGCTGTCAAGTTTCTTTTTCGGATGGCGGTTGACGTGCGAAGTGTTACTGCTGTTGGTATTGTCCGTTTTGCTGCGTATGGTTGACCAACGAGACAACAATGAGACAACCTCGAAGCCTTGGGAAATGGTAGTTTTAGGACAGTGTTGGCTGATTTTGCCATGTTTTGCAATCGGAGAAGACGCTCATGCGGCGGCGCTCGAATTCGTCGCGTGTACCATTAGCAACAATCTAAAAGAGTTGCAGCGGCAGCTACAGCAGGAAGACATCGCGCAACTAAAAGCGAAGGTGCAGCATATTGCGCCAGTACGATCACGGTGCGAATACCCCGGCTAGAAGTGGTATGCCCCACCGGAAAGAGGTACCCATAGTCAATGACATCCGATAGTTCCCCCTCGGTGCTCTAGCCCCAACACGATCTGGCTGAGGGCACAGACTTTACTCGGGCATAGTTTGACTACGATACAGTAGTGGTTTTGCTGTGAGGAGTTGATTGCTAAACGGTTTACCCGCCATGCGCACGGGGAGTGGCTCGGTGCCAGGGCGGTTGTCGTTGAAACGCCCGTATATATATTTTACTGAAATGTTACATCCTGCCCTCGTTTCCCGCGCTGCCTCTCGACGCCGCCATCCCATTGCACAGCGATGATGGTTTGCGTTCGAACGCCAAGATTGTAGTCGACAACACGCTGGACAACAAGAAGGTTTTCGGCGGTGAGAAGCGCTGGTCTGCCTTGTCTTGTACCTGGTAGGAACTATCTCGCTATAAAGACCCAGCTTTTCGGGGATAGAACGCCATCTTGGTTCGTGTCTTAAAACCCTACCGAAGTTGTAGAGGCCGAGGTCTTGCGGTGTTTGCGTTGGGCAAAATCCACCTACCTTCCGTCCAAATCTCAGCCGTCGGCGTTGACACCGGTGGCTGCTATATGTTGGGGTTTCTCCCTACCAGGTACTGTATTTCGACAAAATTGGTACCGGTACGGTGGCTGCTATATGTTGGGGTTTTGCCCTACTGTATTTCGACAAAATTGGTGCCGGTACAGTATGCCCCAAGACTGTTCGGCACTTATGACTAACGGTGTTTTCTTGTTAAGACTGTTGGCACCTGTTTTTTTAATTGCATCCAGGATGTTGGCCGCGTTCGCAGAAGGCCTCCTGCTGTCTGCCTTGGGTGGGGAGTGCGGGAGCTCGACACGATGATAGAAACCATGTAGCTGTAGGAGGTGTTGCTGTTTTTGAAACCAGTTTGATGAAGCTCCTCCGGACATGAACTATTGCGGCAAATGGACGTGGTAGCAGCACCTTGGGCTGTATGAACTATTGCGGCAATTGGACGCGGCAGTTCCTTGCGGGATTTTGCAAGCGACACCCTACCCGGTATTCATCGTTGGCGGGCTTCATCTTTCATTGGCTGATTCAGATATCCCGCGTTGGCTCGCTCATTGTCCGCAGGAAGAGCGGCCGGAAAGGCAAAACTTGCCGCGATCGGGAGCCACATCCCGCTCTCCAGGACTTCCGGTCACTGGGTCGCGTCCCATTGTATCGACGGGTCCAAGTGGAAAGTTTTCAACGACGCGCGTGTAGCCGACACGTCCAGCGCATCTTTGGACCCAAAGACGACCACCGTAGCACTCTACGTCCAGCGCTAGAAAGATGCCATCCTGTCCAGACCACCACAGCTTATCTTCTATAACGCATGCGGTCTTCTTTTCCACAACGCAAGCGGTCTTCTTTTCCATGGCGCAAGCGGTCTTCAAGGCAGTCGGTCGTTCCAGAGGTAGATTATGGGTGTCGATCCGAAGAAGTAAACGGTGGTTATCGGTTCAGAGAGGTGTACGTAGGACGAGGTATTGCTTCACATCGTATGGCGTTGCGGTCATTGGCATCAGTCCTGGTTGTGTTTTGCGAGGACCCGGGGTGCAGGCGGGTGGAGCGAGCGGGGGATCGGTGGAGGAGGGGGGAGTGGCGACTAGCGGGGGGATAGAGATGTCCACGCCCCCAACCCGCGCTAGTGGATATTCTAAATTGTAAGATGCATTTGAACGTTTACCCCCTACCCGTCCGCCGATTCTGGGCTGTTCTTGCAACTGATCCGGGGAACCGGTGTTGAACGCGACTTGTCGTCCAAGTAGCCGATTCTGGGTTCTTTGCGGTTTTCGGGGGGGATGTCGGTCGTTCTAGATGGGTGTCGGCCGGGAGAGGTGGGGTATAGGTACAGTAGTAGCCCCTCTATAGCGCCGGCTGCCCGTTATAGTGCCTGTTAAAATTATGGGCACAGATGGGAACAACCAGTTGTGGCTGTAAGCGGAGTAGTGGCGGTTGCCGCTATTGTGCCGGTATTTTCGGCTGGCACCTGTCGGCGCTATAGAGGGACGACTACGGTATCGGTCCACAGAGGTGTTGCACAAGGTATCTTTTGACGTCGTATGACGTGACGGTAGTTGGGTAAGACCGTTTCTGGTTGTGTTTTGCGCAGACTCGAGGGGAGGGACGGGCGGAGCGGGCGGGGGGTCGACGGGGGAAGGGGGAGCGGCGACTAGCAGGGGGTAGGAACGTCCACGCCCCCAACCCCCGCTAGTGGACATACTGAAATGTACGATGCATTTAAATGTTTCTCCCCTACCCGTCCGCCGATTACACGTCGTTGTTGCTGCTGCCCCGGGGAAGCATACTAGTACAGTAGGGGTCCCCCAGTAAGGCGGTGGTGTGCCAGAGCAATATGACCGCCTTGTTGGGGGAAGCCGCCTTATTCATTCCAGGTTATGAGTGCAATTCCCCAGTCGTGCCAAGCGTTTTTGACCGCCTTATATCGGAGACCGCCGTACTCAGACCGCCTTATTGGGGGATCCCTACTGTAGTTGAACACAACTTGTCGCCCAAGTAACCGATTCTGTGTTGCCTTCGGTCTTGGCGGAGGGATGTCGGTCGTTCTAGACGGGTGTCGGTCCGAAGAGGTGGTTTCTGGCTATCGGTGCAGAGAGGTGCCGGACGGGGTACTATTTTTCGCGACATCGAATGACAGTACTTGGTCACGACCGGCCCTGGTTGTGTTTTTCGAGGAACCGGGGGGCAGGCGTGTGGAGAAAACGGGAGGTCGGCGGGGGGGGGGGAGTGGCGACTAGCGCGGGGATAGGGACATCCACGCCCCCAACTCCCGCTATTGGACATAATAGAAGTACGATGCATTTGATTGTTTCCTCCCCTTCCGTCCGCCGATTCCGCGTCGTTCTTGCCGCTTGCCCCGAGGAAGCATACTACAGCAGTAGTAGTTGAACACGAGTTGTTGCCCAAGTAGCCGATTCTGTGTTTTTTGCGATCTTCGAGGAGGTCGGTGATTTTAGGTGGGTGTCGGTCCTGAGAGGGGACTTTTGCGTATCGATCCAGAGAGGTGCCGGACGAGGTATTGGTGCGTGCTTGAGGGGTTCGGCTCTGGCAGTTGTCGCGCGAAAAAATTGTTTTGTTTTATTTTTTTTGGGGGGGGGGTAAAGCATGATAAAGGAGAACTCGCTTTGCTTACTCGCTTTGTTTTGATGCCGTACGATAATTTTTTTGTAGGCTATCAAGGGGTGGGGAGGGGAGGGATGCGCATTTTACAATTGGTTCTTATCACCCACGCACTGTTTGTGCGCACCCTTGGCATTTTTTTTTTAAAGTTTATTTGTGCCGTTGGCCTCCTCCGGGGCGGTTTTGTTCCTGATTTGGTCGATGTTTCTTCTGATTCGTTATTGCTTCGCTGTTGCTGTTGCTATTATTATTTGGGTTTTAGTTTTTTTTTGAGGTGTCGGCGAATTTCTGATGTTGTCGCTGGCATTGTCCGTTATTGTCTTTGCTGTGCTTTCTTTGTTTTTGTCTCTCTTTTTGTGTTTCCATCTTTTGTTTGGCTTTGCCGTGTGCTTTGAACGTAGCACCTTACGTCTGTGGATCGGGATCCTACTTGTCCGTGCGATTAAAGGCGTCTGCCAAGCCAAGAGCAACGATTCTTCTACTGATTGGTGTACAGTAGTTGAATGGCGTTGCACGGCAGAGAGAGGTCGGTGAATGGTTCAGCAAGTGACGCTCATTGCCGCTGAGGTGTGGCCGAGGCTCGATAGAGCAGCATTAACAGCAGCAGCAGCAGAAGCAGCAGCAATAGCAATACCACCACCACCACCACCACCAGCAATACCAGCAGTATAGCAGCAGCAACAGCAATAGCAGTAGTATTACAGGGTCTAAATAGGTGTTGTAGGTTGTGGTGGTGCTTAGTGCTTCCCGCGAGTACGAGTGATTGTTCGAGGGGTTCTATGCGCGGTTGCTGGTTGACCCTGTCGACACCTTGCACCTCTGCGTAATATTTGATTGCCTGTCTCATTGCCGCTGTGCGTTCGTGTGCAAGTATGCGGGAGGGGGATGCACTCTGATATCAAGGCGGCGTCATACTAGCCCGCGCACTGACCCCCCCCCGCCCCCGCCCCCGCGCCTGAAGAGACGGCAACGATAGGTGCTGGGGTGGTGGTCGACTCACGATCGATTAAGGGCTCGTACTATTAATAGGCGTGTGCGGGGTGGGAGGGGGAGGGTTAGCCCGGAGGAGACGGTACTGTCGTCGTTTCGACACACAGTCGACCAATATTGGAAGGATTGAGGGATCAAAGGCTCAAACAATCAAAGGATGCATAATTGTTTATTTTTTGCCACTCTGAACGGAAATGTAAGGAACGTTGGGGTAATAATATGAAATATAAACGATCCTTGCATTACCGTCCGGATTCGTACCGGGTAAGGTGATACCCGCACCCTTCGTGGAAGTGAGAGGATGATTATTACACCATTAGGCGGGGCCGGATGAATAGAACGAAGGGATCGCGAGGACCAAGTCGTGCGCCATGCGGCATGAGGCCGGTGCTTACGCTGCTGGGACCTCTGCGCCGTATGCTTGGGCAAAGTTCAACGAAGCGCATATTGTTAACGCTCAGATACAATCCTACGAAAAAGATGCAGTCTACTGCTTGCACTCTTGTTATTGCAACCGCAATTTCCAACCGGTATGTACCGCCCCAGCGAGATTTCGATTTTAGGTGTTTACTATTTACCTTGTTCATGTTTAGTTATTGCTCAAACGTGACAACCAGGAACGAACGAAGTTTCGATGAATTTTCGACACCCCCATTACCCCGCCCCCGCGGAGAAAATTCCATACATCAGCACAGGCAGTATGACGATAAGGTAGGGACCCAGAGCTTACGCCTGCCCCCCCCCCCATTCCCCCCCTGCATGCCCCCCTGGTCCATCGCCCTCGTCGGCCATTATCTTGGCAACGATGCCCGTTGCTCGGCAATCGACAGCCTCATTCTTATCTAGTGTTTCACCCGTTTCCCCTTACCCATTAGCTGTACACACCTACCTGTAGTAACCTTAGATCGCTGTTCTCCAAATACAATTCGACTCGGTAAGACGAGGGAACAAAATGCTCAACCCTTCTCGAGTTAAAAAGGAAGGCATGCACCGTAGCTAATAAAGGGAGGGAAAGTGCCTGCCATGTGACGCCGGATCTGATTTACGACAAGGAGGGAGCTCGACGAAACCGCAGAGATAATAAATGGGATTGGGGGGGAGGGGGGGGGGGCGCATACACACGTGGCGACGATGTTGACCCCACTACAACCGCCCCCACGTTTTGGGGACAAACTACTTGGAATTTTAGTACGATTTGTTTTTGCAGCGGCATCAATTAAGCGGCTGGCCAGTGAAAATGTTACCGGCTATTTTTCCTGGGCAACGAAAATAGTCATGTCCTTACCCCTCGCTTCAATAATACATTAGCGTGTTTGCGATGTACCAACTTTGGTTGGGTAGGAGTTGGGTAGGAAAACATACAA
>JAYJMJ010284347.1:0-28470 GCA_036873875.1 Laminaria ephemera
TGGTTTGCACCAGCATGGGTGTCGGCGGAGATGATCGTGTAGTTGTCAGTTGCACTCATGGATCCCAAGCTAGAACGTGCAACCTGAATTTTTGAACTTTTAGGACCACGAAATTTCGGAAGTCTCGCTCGTCGAGGAAATCTGGTGGGCGATCATCCCGGCACGAGGTGTCGTTGTCTTCGGCCGCCTCGGCAAACGGTGGTATACGACCGCAGTGCTAGTTGTTTATTCACCTTGGAGCAGCGCTTCTGCTCGAGCTTGCTCTTCTTCACGCATGGTGGCGGCATCGGCTTCGAGCAACCAACCATTGGCAACCGCTTCGTCAGCCGCAGCATCGAACGCACTCAGATACGTATCGACATCGGCGTACCGGCTGGCGACATCATCGAGTGGAACGGTTTGACCGAAGAGGAAACAGAAGCCGCCTTCTTCGCCGCTCGGGTCGCCCGAAAGCACTCGTAGCGGAACATCGACCGGCGGAGTACGGATTCCACCGAGGGCAATGCCGTCGTCGTCGCGCACCACCGCTGGTGCGGCGCCGGAGTCATCGATTTCGATAAGCGGGGAGGCGGGCGGCGTGACGCCGTCCTGCACCCACGCCACCAGATGCGACAGCGAAGCCTGAAGGGTTTCGTGGTGCGGGCCGTCGTTGACCCCAACCTCACAACCGATGACCGAACCCAAGTCGGCGTTACGAGCTGTGCCGATGGAAACCGCCAGCGAGTATGCGTCGGCATGGGCCGTGCCCGCTACCTCCCAGGTGTGAACCCATTCGCTGTCGGGCTGGCGGGCAGCAAAGAAACCGAGCGCCGTCAGGTCGGTTTCGGCTTCGTACTGGAACACCGGTACGCCAATGTCTTCGCGGATGTTGACACCATCTGCGCCGCCGGCACGATCACCAGACGGTGCAGGTGCGCCAGAGCCCCGGCTATGGATAAGGAAACCATCGAACAACCCGGTGACCGGGTGCACCGCGTTGACGTAGGTGGTGAGGAAGATCGCCGACTGCGACTCGCCTGCGGCCAGCACCGTTGTTGGCTCGAGCCCATCGAGAACGTCGGTGCCGCTGAGACCAGCGGCAACCGCTCCGGCCTGCGTCATGATGTCGAAGGCATAGGCGTCGCCCGGATGCTCGAGCGTTCCGTACCGTTCCTCGTCGACACCTTTGAGGCCTCGCGTGTCGACCAGACCACCCTCGAGGCGACTTTCGGCCACACCGTTTACTCCTACCTCTTGCACCGACACGCCGATATACGCATGACCTTGGCGCCCGATCTCTTCGGCCAGGTAACCCCAATCGGGGCTGGTATCGGTGCCGGCGGTGACGTTGAACCACTCGACAATCGCAACACCGCTGAACTCTGCAGCCGGCGGGCGGCGCACAATCATTCGGGTTTTGAACGGTGCAGTGTCAGCTGTCTCGACATCCCAGGCTCCGTCGGTGGTGAGGTCACTTGTCGAGGCATAGCTGGTGGCGGTGCCACCAAACAGAAACTCTTCTTCGACCCAGCCCTCGGGCAGCGGCGCTTGCGACAGAGTGGCTCGAACGCCGACTCCCCCGGTGGCAGCAACCACTTCGGTTGGAACCGACACCACAAGTTCAGGAGCAGGTGGTTCGGTGGTCGGCGGTTCGGTACTTGATGGGGCCGATGTGGTCACGGGTGCCGAGGTCACAGCGGGCGCTGCCGTAGTGGTTGGAACCGAGTCATCTGACGGCGCCTCCGATGACTCCTCGGGCTCCGCAGCATCGCCGCTGCTACACGCTGCCGCAATCATCATGAACACAAGGCCCAACGAAATAGTTCGCATCACGAAAGTTCGCATAGCCAAACCCTAGACACCACGAGCCAAGATCCGAATTCCCCGCGGCAACTGCCCCTGAGGCCAGAGAATTCGGAAAGTCGGTGCCTGGCACAAAACGTGTGGTTTTCCACCTGGCACCGAAACCGGTGTTTGGTGCCAGGTGGAGAACCACCTCGCCACCAGCGTTATGGGTAACGCGCTCAACATCTCGGCAGCTACATCCACTACTAGGGGTGTAACACCGTCACACCGTCGGCAGCGATACTGAGGGTGGCGTTCGCCGTCTGGGGGCCGCAGTCTTTGCCATTGACGAAGTACTCCTTCGTCTCGACCACTCCTTCAACACTTTGTGTTACTCCATCTGGATCGACGTACTCCACCCGGTACCGATACGAGGCAGGCGAATCGCCAACCGGGAAAACGGGATATTCCCCCTGGGCATTCACGCACTCATCATCGAGACAGATCTCCGTCACGGTGACTTGCGTACCGTCGACCCGGACAGACGAAGACGCTCCAGCGAGCGTGCAATCGACCGAGCCCGCGCAGGCGCCCAACACGACAATTGCCGCCAGGAAAGTGCCCGGCCAAACGAACCGCAGGGTCATGACGCTGGGACCACACGAATCTCGTTGACGAAGATTACGTCTTCCGAGCAACTGAGAAACGTCGAGACTCCTAGCGCCTCGGCAGTCGTTCGTTGTCCATCAATCTCGATCCGCTGCCCCTCGCTCAGTGAGCGATTGAAAGGAATGGTTTCAAGACCCGACCAACCACCCAAGACATCGACTCCTGCGTTTCGTCCGTTGCGTTCCTCAACGGTTCCTTCGGGAAACACCAACAGCAGACCCTCTCGTCGACCAAACGTTACGCAGTTACCCGACCTGAATATCCGGCGCGGCTCGAAAGTCTCGATGGGCAGCCCCGGGTCCGCTGCGGTCAGCAGCTCTTCGGGAGCCGGACCAGCGGCCAGCGCGGTGAAATAGTCGTAGGGGGATTCACCAGCCGAAAGACTGAGCCGCACAAGCGGCTCGGCAAGAAATGCAGCGCCAGCTGAGCCGATCGAAGCCACCCGCCCCTGGCTATCAAAGGCGAGAACTAGGCCTTCGCTTCCCAGGTATCCCACCCAGAGTTCGAGATCCCGGGCGATCGCCTCGCCGATGAAGCCGTGGTGGTCTGCTCCCCACAACTGAAACCGGATATCGCCGTCGAGCGGTACGTATCGATTCGGTGCGGTACCTCGTGTCATCACGACGTCGGTTCGGCGGCCATCTCCCTCTGTCGAAAGCAACTCCGCAACCGGAACCCATCGGGTTACCTGAATCCATTCAGCGGTCATCGGCCCCGAGCAATCGCCACCGCCAGGACACACGCTGCCGTGTGCCCAATGGGCGGTGTCGGGGATTACGAGCTGTAACTGCGCGGGGCCAAGACTTGAGTACGCCTGGTACTCAGGACTCAGTGATGCGAACGGGTTACAGCCCGCCAACAGCACCAACAAGGAGCCGAAGAATCCAAATATCAAGGACCGTCGCATAGTCAGACGGTACCGGTTCTACCCGTGACCTCGACCGCGCCCGGCACGCCTAGGACTCAGCCGGCTACTAGTTCCGCAACCTCGGTGACGAGCCGGTCCCACATGGCCGGCGGCAGGTCGTGACCCAGGCCTTCGATCTCGACGTAGCGGGCATCGGGGATACACGCAGCGGTATGTCGCCCGGCTGCCGGGTCGATGAGCGTGTCCTTGGATCCATGCAAGACAAGTGTGGGGGTAGTGACCAAGCCGAGCGGTTCGTCGCGGACCGGGCTGGCTAGCACGGCCTCGTACTGACGCTGGGTGCCTTGCGGATCGACACCGTGATCGAACATCTCGGCGCCCTTCTGACGCACCCACTCGGGGTCCCAGTGGTCAGGTGAAGCCCAGAACCGTTCGGTCGCAACGCGGTGATCGAGCCAACCTTCGCGGTCGCTGGGCGCCACTGACAAAAGAGCGTCGCGCACGGCTTCGTCATCGGCACCGACGCCGCCACCAATGGTGCGGTTACCGGTCGACGACATCAACGAGATGAGGTGAGTCACTCGTTGCGGGTGATCGATGACCAACTGCTGGGCAATCATCCCGCCCATCGACTGGCCAAATACAACCGCGGTATCCCAGCCGGCAGCATCAAGAACCGCGACGGCGTCAGCGGCCATGTCGCTCGCGTTGTACGGCTGACCTTCCAACCGACTCGATCGTCCGAGGTCCCGGTTGTCGAACCGGATGACATCGAACCCTGCGGCAACGAGCCGTTCGACGAATCCAATTTGATACGAGACCGACGGCGACCCGAGGCCGTTCACGAGAAGCAACTTCCGGCTGCCGACGGCACCCTCGAAGCGTTGCCACCACAACCGCACGTCGCCGTTGTGAGCCCACGCACCTGAGCGTCCATCAGGGTTGGTCGTGTTTGGATCAGTGGCTTCGGTCATGGCAAAACAGTCCTCATGAGTTGGGAATGGTAGGTGCCTTCGCAAAAACCACGGTAAACAAGTCCTAAGACAGCACACCCAGGAGTCTGAGCAATGAGCGCAACAGTCCATATTCTCGGCGGTCACCAAAGTGACTTTGCCGTCAACCTCGAGAAGACCGGCGGCTCGGTGGAAACAATGGTGCGTGACACCGTGCTCGAAACCGTAGCGAATGCGCAGATCGATCTGGCCGACATCGACACCATTCATGTCGGCAACGCTTTCGGCCAGCTGTATACCGGCCAGGGCCACCTCGGCGCGATGCCCGCAACCGTGCTGCCCGAGCTGTGGGGCGTTCCTGCCATGCGACACGAGGCGGCCTGTGCGTCATCTTCGATGGCGGCTCTGTCGGCCATGGCCGAGATCGAAGCCGGCCGCTACGACTGCGTACTCGTGCTCGGCGTCGAGCAGGAAAAGACGATGCCCGGACCCGAAGCCGCTGCGGTGCAGGAAGCCGCAGCGTGGGTCGGCGAGGACACCGAAGGCGCCACCTTCATCTGGCCCGAGACCTTCGACCAGCTGGCCGACGAGTACGACCGTCGCTACGGCATCGACGACATGCACCTTCGGGCCATCGGCGAACTCAATCTCCGCAACGCCAAACAAAACCCGAACGCACAGACCAGAGCTTGGGCGCTTTCGGCCGACACCTGTAGCGCCGACGACGAAGTGAACCCGGTGGTAACCGGTCGACTTCGCCGAAACGACATCACGCAGATCACCGATGGCGCGGCGGCACTTATTCTTGTGTCTGACCGCTGGTTGGCCGAGCGGGGCCGTTCGGCGCAAGCAAAGATCGCTGGCTGGGGACACCGCACGGTCGGGCTCGGCCTTCGCCAGAAGCTCGATCGAAATAGCGATTCAACCTTCGTTATGCCGCATGTGAACCAGGCGATAACCGATGCGTTTGGCCGCGCCGGAATCGCAGGCGTAGATCAGCTCGACGCCATTGAGACACACGACTGCATGACCCCGTCGGAGTACATGGCCATCGATCACCTCGGCATCACCGCACCCGGCGAAAGCTGGAAGGCCATCGAAGATGGATCGCTCGAGCGAGGTGGCCGGATTCCGGTGAACCCGAGCGGCGGTCTGATCGGCGGCGGCCACCCTGTGGGCGCAACCGGCGCGCGAATGTTGCTCGATGCCACCAAGCAGGTTTCCAACCAAGCGGGCGACTACCAGGTCGACGGCGCCGGTCGGGTCGCCACCCTCAACATCGGTGGGAGCACGGCAACCACGGCGTGTTTCATCGTCGAGGGATAGCCGAGAGATCTAGCAACTAGGCAGCGTCAGCTTCGACAACCGCCCGAATTCGTTCGAGGGTGGTTGTCATATTCTCGATGTTGGTCTTCCGGCGGAACGGACCAAGCAGCGTCCAATAGACCTTGTTGGCCAGTGTGTCTTGCAAGGCAAACGACTCGGTGACATCGGTGCCGCCATCGTCGTTGGCCGCGAGCTTGTACGACCACGTGTTTACCCGGCTGCCGTTGAGCATGACGGTAAACGTGAACTCGGTTTCCGGAACACAGACGTCGACGACGCATTCGGTCCAGTACATAGGGCCACGGCCATTGCGCTTCACATGCCCCCGAAAGTGATTACCTTCGGCGGGGCCGGTTGCACCGTTGAGCCATTCGGCCTCCAGAGTTTCGGGGCTGAACTCGCCGGTGCGGGTGATATCGCTCACCAACGCCCAGACCACGTCGGGTGACGCATCCATTGAAACCGTTACCGACGCACCAAGCCCACCGCTACCGAAAGTCATAGGACCACCGTAGTTGTCGATCTGGATGGCCCGCTGGCCTAGCCGGTGACGGTTTTGCGAACCCTCAAGTGGACAACATGATACAACTATTTGCCGTTTCCCCCCGTAGGTGTATCGTGTTGAGATGACACGTAGCTGGGCCTCCATGGAAGAGTTCGAAGCGTTTCTCAACGACGGGGGAATCGTCGAAGCACCTGACGACATGCCCGACGAGTACCGCAACGCGGTGTTCACCTTCATTGAGATGCACGCCAATAGCGAGCTCATGGGCGGGCTCACCGAACGCGACTGGATCCCTAAAACTCCGGGTTTACGCCACAAGATGAGTGTCGTCGCCAAGACCCAGGACGAAATCGGCCACGGCCACCTGCTCTACATGGTGGCCGCCGACATGGGCGTCAAGACTCGCACCGAAATGCTCGAAGACCTCTTCGATGGCAAGAGCCGTTTCCACAACGTGTTCCACTACCAGGCCAAGACCTGGGGCGATCAGGTAGCTATCGCCTTCCTCGTCGACGCCGCCGCCCTAGCGAGCCAACAAGCCGTGTTCAAAAACTGCTCCTACGGGCCGTACCGACGCATCCTCAAACGCATCATCAGCGAAGAGGGCTTCCATATGCGACTCGGCGAAGACCGCATGATGCGCATCGCCAACGGCAGCCAGGTGCAACGCGAACTCTTCCAAGGCGCCATCGACCGCTGGTTCTGGCCATCTCTGCAGCTATTCGGACCCGACTCGAAACCAAACGACATGCTGCTTCGGTGGCACATCAAGTCCGAACGCAACGAAGTACTTCGCGACGCCTGGGTTCAAAAGTTCGTACCCCTTCTCCAAAGCTACGGATTCACCATCCCCGCCCCCGACATGAAGTTCGACGACACCACCAACCGGTGGGATGTCGGCCCCATCGACTGGGAGCCGCTGAAAGCCACACTGGCGCAGGGCGGCCCCGACTCGGCCCGGCGAATCAGCGAGGCGCTCTCCAACTGGCAGCGCACGGCCTGGGTACGAGAGGCCTTAGACGCCCCATCACCAGAGATTGCGGCGATGGCATGAGCACCCAACAGCTCATCGATATCAAACCGATTGAAGCGGCGGTCGCTTCGGTCGATGACCCCGAGTATCCCGGCCTCTCCATCGTCGATCTCGGACTGGTTGAAACCTGTGAGGTCAACGACACCGGCGACGTCACCATCGAACTCGTCCCCACCTTCACCGGGTGCCCAGCGCTCAACGTGATCGCCGACGACGTCCGCAACGCTGTTACATCCGTCGATGGCGTCAGTGACGTATCGGTCAATTGGCTGCTCTCCCCCACCTGGACCACCGATCGCATTTCCGAGCTGGGCAAAGCCGTGCTGGCCGATCGTTTTACCGTGGCGGTACAGATCGGCACGACAGCCTCGGGTTGTCCCCGCTGTGGCGGAGCGCTCACCGATGAATCCATGTTCGGACCCAGTCGTTGCCGGTCGGTGTCGCGATGCGCCGCCTGCACCGAAACTATTGAAGTGATGAGGGCATAACCATGGCCACCTATGAAGTCTTTCTCAAGAAGGACGGCAAAGACGAGTTTCGTCACGCCGGAGCGCTCGACGCTGCCAACGACGAAATCGCTCTTGTCATGGCACGCGAGAGCTACGCCCGTCGAGCCGAAGGAAACCTGCTCTGGGTCGTCAACCGCGAAAACATCGTCGTCGGCGATGACGCATTCGTCGGGGCCAACACCGACAAACCCCACCGACATCACGACGGCAAAGCCGTTGCCGCCCGACGCAAACAGCAGCGCGAAGAATCGAACCCAACATGACTGCACTCCGCAACTACCTCCTGGCCTTCGCCGACGATGAGCACCTCATGGGCCAGCAGCACGTCGAGTGGATCGGCGTTGCGCCGTTCCTCGAGGAAGACCTGGCCTTCTCCAGCATCGGGCAGGACGAACTCGGCCATGCCGTGATGCTCTACGAGCTCGTGCTTCGCCTTGACGACACCGACCCCACCGACAGCGCCATCGACGCACTCGCCTACCGCCGATCAGGCGATGAGTACCGGTCGAGCGCGTTTGTCGAATACGGCACCACCGATTGGGCCGAAGCGTTGGTGCGGCACTGGATCTACGACATGGTCGAACAGCTCCGCTGGAACTTGGTGGCAACGTCCACGTTCGCCCCTCTTGCAGTGGTTGCAGCCCGGGCAGAACGAGAAGAGACATTTCACCGACGCCACGCCGATGCGCTGCTCGACAAACTCTTAGCGACGCCAGATAGCGATGCCAGCGCTCGACTTCTCGAGGCGCTCACCACTCTGCTCCCGATGCTGTCGACGTTGCTCGAACCACCCGTTGAGGAAAGCCAGGCGCTCAGTGACGGGGTAGCAAGCGCATCGCTTGCATCGCTCCATATGCCGGCCATCACCGCCATCAACGAGCGTTTCGGAACCAACTACGGAACCTCCGATGGAGTCCCCGGAACCGCGCAACGACAGACCCGTTCGGCGGCCTTTGATCCGCTGATGAAGCGGATGTGTGAGGTACTCGACCTCGACCCGGACGCCAATTGGTGACCAAGGTTCTCCCCGGCGACATCATCGCCGACTGGATTGGCCAGCCCGACATCTCCGCCCGATCAGTACTGGTCACGATCTTTGGCGACACCGTCCTCCCCGTCACCTCGTCGTTCTTTCTCGCGCAGCTCTTCTCGCTCACCGAGGTCTTCGGCTTCAGCCAACGACTCGTGCGGACATCGATGTTTCGCCTCAGCGCCGAAGATTGGTTCACCAGCGAGCGGGTAGGACGCCAGAGCCGATATACCGCAACCAATCTTGCGATCAGCGAATCCGAACACGCATCCGAGCGCATCTACAGCTCTGTTTCCGACGACTGGGCCAAGACCAGGTGGACGTTGACACTTCTCGACCCTGCCATCTCTTCGGCAGATCGAGACAACACCGTCAAACAACTCACTTGGAACGGCTTCTTCCAACTCGGGCAGGATCTCCTCGGCTCACCAGCGGCCACCCCAAACGACGTCGAGCAACTGTCCGGCTCGTTACCGGCAGATGCCGTTCGAGCAGTCGTAACCGGCCGTTTCGAAGACCTTGAATCACTTCTGACCGACGGCTTCTTTTCGCAAGGCTTCGACACCGAGGCCATGGAACTCGACTACAAAAAGATACTCAGCCGATACGTCCCCCTTGCCGACCAGGCAGCACAAATTGCCAACGGTTCGATCACTGGCGAGGAAGCCTTCGCACTGCGCACGATGTTGGTGCATGACCTGCGCCGCATCAAGCTTCGGTCTCCAGATCTACCGGCGTCACTGCATGCCCCCGACTGGGCCGGCGTCCAGGCCCACGAGCTGGCCTGCGAGCTCTATCCAGCGCTCAGCACACGCGCTGCATCGACGCTCGGCAAACAACTCGACATCGCCTACCCCAAGCGATTCGGCAAACGATTCGCCAGCTAGCGATGCCCGTGTCGTGTGGCGGGTTGCCCCGCCACACGGCGGGCTGCCAGATCAGACTTTTGCTGTTGGGACGAACAGGTCAATCCGAAGTGGCAGAAAACCGAAGCTAGCGACCGGTCGCAAAGTGTGCAACGGTGTGCAGAATTGTGCACACCGTTCCGAGGCGGGTACGTTTGCCGCTACCCGGACGGAAGCCAGACCCGAAACTGATGCCCCCAACAGTTGGACCCAAGCGGGTCACCATGAAGGATGTCGCTCGAGAGGCAGGTGTCTCTCACTCCACCGTCTCGCGCGTGCTCACCGGCAGAGTTCCCGTGCACACCGATACGGCCAAAGCGGTACGTGAAGCCGTTGCCGCTGTCGGCTACCGGGCGCATCCCGGAATTCATAGCCGCAACCGTGTCATCACCGTCTTGATTCTCGACTTTCAGAGCCCCTACACCACCAACCTGGTAGAGCTTTTCGACAAGGCGCTAGCCGACGCCAACTATTCGATGATCCTCACGACAGCTCGGGGCGGGTTGAAAATTCCCGAGGCCTACGTCGACAACATCATTCGATACAACCTGTGCGACGGACTCATCGTCGTGTTGCCCGGAAAGAGCGATTCGTTCCTGCAACACGTCGACCGGCATCGTCTGCCGTTTGTACATATCGACCAACCCAACAAAACACTGGGCGATTCGGTATCAGCCGACAACACACAAGGCACGCGACTAGCGCTCGAGCACCTAGCCGACCTCGGACACCGACGAATTGGTTGTATCACCGGTTTTCACACCAGCGTCACCGCCAACGTACGTCTGGAGCAGTTTCACAAGACCAGCGCCGATCTCGGGTTTGATATCGATCCTGACCTCGTTACCGAAGGCGACTTTGGGCAAAAGCAGGGGTACCACGCAACCCAGAGGTTTCTTGCCTTGAGCAAACCGCCCACGGCAATCTTCGCTGGCTCCGATCTCGCTGCAAGCGGTTCCGTCGCCGCATGTCGAGACCACGGGCTTCGAGTACCTGAAGATATATCGGTGATTGGTTTTGACGATTTGCCGTACTCCAAGTGGACGCGACCGGCTCTGACGACCATCAGGCAACCGTTTGAGCAGATCACCAAACAAGCGGTCGACCTTCTCGGTCGGCGAATCGAGAACCCCTTCGAGCCAGCCGAACAGATCGTGCTCAGAACCGAACTGGTCCTTCGGGAGTCAACAGGACCCGTTCGGGAACCGGCGTCATAGAAACCTTGGTGAGCTAGCGAGCTACCGGATGATCGGATGCCTCGACCTCTTGCAACAACCCGGTCTTCACGTCGTACACAAAGCCGGCCAAGTGATCGTCCTTCACAAACGGGCTTAGCTCGATACGGCGCAGCGACTGTCGCACGTCTTCGTATGGGTCCGAGAACGCCTCGGTGGACCAAGCAGGGGCGACTCCGGTATCGGCAACCAGCTCAGCCCGAAACACATCTTCAGCGATCTTCTGGAGCCCACAGTCGGTGTGGTGCATGAGGATGATCTCTTGGGTATTCAGAGCTCGCTGCGAAAGACACAGCGACCGGATGGTGTCGTCGGTAACCACTCCACCAGCGTTGCGGATGATGTGCGCTTCGCCGTTGCCCAAACCAAGAATCTGGAAGATATCCATTCGCGAATCCATGCAGGTCACGATGACGAGTTGACGCTGAGGCTCTACCGGTCGGTCCCCGTCGGCGAAAGTGTCGGCGTACTCCATATTTGCGGCGACGACATCGGCGACATTGGCCTGAAAATGCTCGTTCATGGTGGCTGAACAGTAGTTCCTTCAACAACAAACAACTAACGGCGCACGGACTCGACCCGACGGGAACCTGTGTCTTCTCCGTGTCCCCCTCTTCACCCCTTGGTGGTTGCTGCGCTGACTCCCGGCGAGCCCGGTCGATTGGTGAAAGGACTCGGAGCGTTTCTGCCTGGAGTGAACAAGACCGGACAGCAAATCATCGAGTACTCCGACCACTGGCGCAGAATGGCAGAGCTCGCTCTCAGCGGTGACCCGCAAGCTCCTCTTCTTATCGCCCTTGGCGACTCTTTAGCGCAGGGAGTGGGGGCCTCGGACCCCGAGCTTGGATATGTCGGATTAGTGCGGGACCGTCTGTCCTCGGTGTTTGGCGAGCCGGTCGGCGTGGTCAATTTGTCGCGGTCGGGCGCGGTGATTTCGGATCTCATCGACACTCAGCTGCCCGCCCTTGGCGAGCTTCCGTCTCGAACTGGGCCTTGTTGGCATGTGTGCACGATTGGCAACAACGACCTCATGGCCGGTGCACGGCCTAAAACGGTGGCCCGAAGGTTTCACGACGTCCTTCCGCTCCTTCCGGCCAATGCCACCATCGCCACACTTCCTGCGGCCGGAAGCATCGGCGTCAAACTGTTGAACCGGTCGATCCGCGAAGCGGCTGCGGAACATCAACGACCGATTGCCGACGTCGGCGAAGCCTTAAAGACATGGCGAGGAAACACGGCCGGCGACCGCTTCCACCCCAACGACAACGGCTACCAGATTTGGGCCGACGCATTTACCTCGGCAATGCATACAGACACCGCGAGCTTGCAGACAACGGACTTGGGAACAACGGACTTGGAGACCGGGACGTAGCGCAACTAGCAACGTTGCCATGTCGCTACTACCGCCCGACGAAGACCTCGAACTCATCCACACTCGCGTGTACGAAACTCGCGTCTATCGGCTCGACGGCAACACGATGCTCGCCCGTGCGGTGGTTTCGGATGTGAAGCCACCAGATCTCTATATCGCTGGCGACGACCAGCCGCTCGAGATTCATCAGATGCACCTCTTCATGAAGGTCACCCTGCCCGAGCTTGAGATCATCGACGCGGGCGTGGAATTGGAGACCTTCCCCCACACAGGCTGTCCCACCATCGCCGTGCACTACCAAAAACTCATCGGTCTCAACGTGGCACGCGGATTCACGCGGAAGGTTCGCGAGCTCTTCGGCGGCCCGCGTGGTTGTGCACATACCACCGCACTGATCCAGGCGATGGCCCCCGCAGTACTTCAGGCGATCTGGTCCATGTCTCTCAAGGACGAGTCGTCTCTCAAGGACGAGTCGTCTCTCAAGGACGAGTCGTCTCTCAAAGACGAGTCGTCACCAACAGCGTCTGCGCCTAGCAGCACCGCGGATGTCGCAGCCGCTCACAAGGCGCGCATGGCTGGCAACGTCAACACCTGTCATGTTTGGGACGAAGACGGCACGCATGTCGAGATCATCCGAAACGGTGGACCGGTCGAGACGATGATTCCCGTGGCCGTGCGGCTCACAGAACTCGGTCGCAGCGAAGACGAATGGCGCGACCGATTTATGGCCGACTGAGCCAGCAGGCTCGGTAGCTATAAGGCGTCTAACCCTCGTCGAGCTGATCGCCGAGCGCCCGAAGCATCTTCGAAAGGGCAACTCGATCGACCTTGTCGGCACCAAGCTGCGCACGGGCGGTTTCGAGGTCCTTCTGGGTCTCGAGCTTCACATCGTCAATGGCTTTGACCATTGCCGACTCGGCGCCGTCGATCGAGGACTTCAGCGTGTCTTCTGCCGATTCGACATCGGAACGGAGCTCGGCGACTTTGGCAGCCTGATCGGTGGCTTCACGATCCATGCGGCTGCCTAGGTTGCTTACCGCTCGCTCATGGGTCTCTGCTTCGGCAGCGATCCGTGTCTCGATCGACTCGATCTTCGCATTGGTGGAATCGCGAAGGTCCGAGATAGCGCCAAGAAGTGCAACTTCCATAACGTTCAGACGCTCTTCGGTTTTCCGAGCATGGTCGCCGATGAGAATGCCCTGGATGCGACCGAGATCGTCGTCACCAAACGGACTGGTTGAAGCACCTGAAGAAACCGACTCGGTCGGCGCCTTCGTTGATTCAGAAGATGTGTTCTCGGCCATGGGGAAAGTCCTTTCACACAACCGCTCTGTCGCTACTCCATGCTCTTTTGAGCACGGGTCAGAGGGTCTCGTACCCAAAGTTAGTGTGTTTTTGCGGTTCGCTTCAGCTGGGCGACTTCATGGGGGTACGTTCACAACAACCCCCCGCACACTCTCCCCAATTTCTCTCGGAGTGTCAACGATCGCCCGGGTCAAAGTTCCTCGCTTTCTGCGACAGGAATGCGACTCGGCAAACTGTGAGCGGCAGCAGCGCGATACCCGCCATCGTCGCTACTGCCGCTCACAACCTTTTTCGGCCGGTTTCGCCCGGTCAGCCCCCCGCCGCGGTAGTTTTTGTTTCGTGACGAAAGGTGTCCCGATGTTCGACAACAGCATGTTCGAACATGCGGTGAGGCTTACCCGAAAGGCCACAGGCGCCTCGTTTGCAGCGCTCAACATCAGCAGCGAGACGCCCTTTCACATCGCTGATGGCGAGCACGAAACATGGCTGAAATCGGGCTACGAATTTCCGGCAACAACCCCCCTGGTCGTCTCCGACACCGAAACCTCTACCTCCGCCGGCCATCCTTTCGACTTCCTTGCGCCCTGGGTCCGCAGCTTTGTCGTCTCGCCAGTAACCGGCCCATCGGCCGAATCTGGCTATCTCGTTCTCGCCAGCGACCAACCCATCGCAAACGACACTTGGCTCACCGAAATCCAGAGCGCCTCCTACATCATCGAAGAAACCCTTGACCGAGCCGTCGAGCAGCTCCGTATCGACCAGATGGCCGGACTTCTCCGACAAAACCAAGCTGAGCTCCACGAGACTCACGCCCGCCTCGAAATCGCCAACAAAGAGCTCGAACAGTTCGCCTATATCGCGGCGCACGAACTCGTCGCTCCGCTTCGAGCCGTTGCGATCTACGCCGAAGTCCTAGACGACGTTGCCCAAAAGGCCGATGGCGACATCGGAAAGACCGCCCAAGCGTGCGCTCTCTCTATCCGTAACGGCGTGGCGCTCATGAATCAGCAGGTCCAATACCTGCTCGAACTTTCGCAGGGGCAGGCCGATCCAGCCGCCGTCGAAGCCATCGACCTTCGCGACGTTGTGAGCAACGTCCTCGACACGCTTGCGTCCACGCTCGAAGAGGCCGCTGCGGTCATCAACGTCGGCGACCTCGCTATCGTTCACGGCAGATTGGTGCCGTTACAAAGCGTGTTCGCGAACCTCTTCTCCAACGCAGTTCGCTATCGCGACCCGACTCGCGAACTGGTGCTCGATATCAGAGCTGAAGCCCAACAAGACGACGTCATCATCACCGTTACCGATACCGGACCCGGAGTCGACGACGTCGATAGCCAGCGGATCTTCCAGCTCTTCGAACGGGCATCGGCCGACCCCGCAGGCGCAGGAATTGGACTGGCACTTAGCCGGCGCATCGTCGAATCGTTCGGCGGCGAAATGGGCGTGCGTCCCGCAGAACCTGTCGGAGCGACATTCTGGATGAAGTTCCCCAGACTCACTCCCTAAGAAACGAGCTAGCTGGCGGCAGCGGCCACTTCGGCCGCT
Organism: Laminaria ephemera; assembly: GCA_036873875.1. NCBI lineage: Eukaryota > Phaeophyceae > Laminariales > Laminariaceae > Laminaria > Laminaria ephemera. Next base: position 15,023 of record JAYJMJ010284347.1, read on the forward strand.
ATCTGGCCAAACATCGACTCGACACCCGATCCGGTCTTGGCACTCGTTCGCACAAGATCCGAAACGCCAAGCGAGGGTACAGCCTCATCGATGGCAGCCCAGTCGACCTCAAGATCAGACTTATTGGCCACGCCTAGACGAACGGCCCCAGGCGAACCCTCGGCAATACGCTGGCTCAGACTCGCTGCGGTGGCGATGGTCTCGGGACGAGACGCATCGAAAGCAATGATGGCGGCAGTGGTACCGCGGAGATAGGAATCGGGGATATTGAGACCCTCGGTCTCGCCGTGAATATCCCAAAGCAACATGGTGACAACGCCACCTTGAACCGTGACGGTCTTGCGATCGACCTTTACACCGAGCGTCGAGTGGTGCTCTTCAGAAAACACGCTGTGGACAAAGCGGCGAACCAAACTGGTCTTGCCGATCCCTGGCGCACCAAGCATTACTACCTTGGCGCGATAGAGGGCACCGTTCGATTCAGCAGATGTCATGTTACGAGAATCACGATTCCGATGATAACGGCGATGATCACTAGCAGAACCACAAAGGCAATGATCTTCGACTGGTGCTTCTTAACCGCGCTTGGCTGACCCTTTCGGTGGAGCGTCAGTAGCTCGGGTTCGGTTGAGGCAAACGGGCCGACGTTGCCGGCGAAGCTCTCGAGTTGCTCGTCGAAACGGACGTGGAACTCTTCGAGATAGGTGGTGGCTTGGGTCCGGTACGTCTCCGTAGGGATACCACTAACGACCGAAGCGAGAACCGCCTCGGGCCCCCACTCGACCAGAACCGACGTGTCGCCGACCCGAAGATCTTGAAGGCCATCGTGATCGGGCTTGTCAAAGGCATCCTGCACGAACATGCGAACAGCATCGAGCATGCCTGAAACAATGTCGGCTTCTTGGAGATCTTCGTCGCTGCCTGCAGCCGCCGCCAAGAGCACGCCCGATTCGCGGTGGATAAGCATGACCTGCTCAACCGCAAAGGATTGCCCCGTAGACCCCGATTCGGCAGAAAACAGATTGGCGATCATCTTGCGCATCGCTGGCCCCATCACGGGATACAACGCCTCGGCAAGGATCGAGCTGTCGGAGAAGGCGGAGTCGCGAATCGCGTACTCGACCTCAGGGCGAAGTGCTCCGCCAAGCTCAGGTGTGTCGCGACCAGGAGTGCGAACCGCCTCGACGAGCGCCTCGCCAATGGTCTCTGCCCGATCCGGCTGCTCGAGCAGCAACTCTTCAAGCCGAGCAACTCGAGACCGAAGCTCAATCAGCTCGTCACGCTCGGAACCAAAGAGAACAGTACGAACCTGTTCGAGTTGGGCATCATGCGTGTCGGTCATAGCACCACCGATGCTAACCGGTGCACCGCGAAAAGCAGGGCAATCAGTTCTAGGGAGCAGTTCTAGGGAGCAGTTCTAACTAGGGGTTTTACGTCGGAGGAACGACAAGCCCTAAGCGAGTTGCGGTAGCAATCGCCTCGAGCTGGCTGCTGGCATTGAGTTTCCGAAGGAGGTGCTTTATCCGTGACCGGATGGTGTGCAGCGACAGATGGAGCTGTTCGGCAATCTGCGTCGCATTGTGTCCCTGCGCCAGCATCTCGATGACTTCAAGCTCGCCGGCCGACAACATGACACCGGGCGTCGCCGAACCAAGACCCGAAGGATTGGTGGGTTTGCCGGCCAAGGCAGCACGCAAACCATTCACCACATCGACAATCGGCAGGTCTTTCGAGAAGACCGATACGTCTTGCATGTTTTTGGCTTCACGCGTGACCCGGGGAGCAACGAAGCCGGTGAGTATCGCAATAGGGGCCTCGACGCCCGCAGCACGCAGCCTCTTGGCTACCTCTACGCCGGTATCTCCGCTGGGGAGCCGGTAGTCGGTCACGATGATGTCGGGCTGAAGCGACAGGCAGAGCTCAACCCCAGATTCGCCATCGGATGCACGACCCGCCAGAGACAGGTCACCCGTTGTCGAAAGCGCTAGGCCAAAGGCCTCCGCATAAGAAACCTGATCGTCGATAACCACGACTGTTGCCCCATCGTGTCCCATTAGGGGGATCGTACCGCTGGGCGATATTCTCGCTAACCGGGTCTCCGATTGACCCTAGATTTGGGCAAAGTCACCATGGCGACCGATAGCAGGCAGCAGCTCGACTCAAGGCGCTCATGGTCAATCGCAGCTGCGGCAGCACTCTCGACCTTCGTTGTCTTTGGCGTCGCCTACAGCTTCGGGGCGTTCTTCTCGTCCATGAGTGAAGAGTTCGGCACCGGAAGCAGCGCAACGGCTCTGTTCTTCTCCATCACCGTGAGCTTGTCCTTTATCCTTGGCCTGTTTACCGGCCGATGGGTAGACCGGGTTGGCCCGAAGCCAGTCATTCTGGCCGCCGCAGTCTCGCTGAGTGGCGGGCTTCTTCTCACCACAATCGTGCCATCGATCTGGCTCGGCTATCTCACGTACGGCGTGGGCGTGGGATTCGCGGTCGCGTGCGGCTACGTACCGATGGTCGCCACCGTGGGCGGGTGGTTCGACGAACGGCGAGCCGCAGCACTTGGCGTCGCAGTAGCCGGTATCGGTCTCGGCACGTTGGCCGGCTCCCCTATCGCTGCTCGAATCATCGACGCCACAACCTGGCGCACCGCCTTCGTCTGGTTTGCCATCGTTGGCGGCGCCCTACTCCTGGTGGTTGCTCTCATCGTCGAACGCGGACCAGCCGCCGTGGAAGCCGCCGAACCCCGGCCGCTCCGAGAACTGCTCGCCATCGCCGACTTTCGCGTGCTGTATCTCTCGACACTCTTCGGCACCTTCGGGCTCTTCGTCCCGTTTGTCTTCTTGGTCGATTACGCAAAGGACCGCGACGTCGACCAGGTCGCAGCCGCGGCACTGGTTGGTTTCATCGGCGGGTCGAGCGTCGTCGGACGGTTAGGCCTCGGGGCTCTCGCCGACCGGGTTGGCACAATCCGACTGTTTCGAATCTCGGTAACCGTCATGGCCACGAGCCACATTCTTTGGTTGGTCGCTGGAACCAGCTACCCGATAATGGTGCTGTACACCGTGGTCCTCGGCCTCGGGTACGGAGGCTTTATCGCCCTCTCACCGGCAGTTGTGGCTGAACGGTTCGGCCTTGACGGGCTGGGCGGGGTCATTGGCACGCTGTACACATCCGCCGCTGTTGGAAGTCTGGTTGGCCCGCCGATCGCAGGACTCCTCATCGATGCCTTCAGTTACCGAGTGGCCATTGGATTCTCGATCGCGATGAGCTCGGTAGCGGTCGTGCTGCTGCGCGAACTCAAACCGGCTGCGCCAGCAGTGGCCTAGCTTTCCCAGCTTTCAGGGCCAGCAACCCCGCCCGGCCGGGGGGTCATCAACTCTGTCGTGCCGCCCACCACGTAGCGCCGTTCCAGCTGCTGCCACTCGAGTAATGCCGGGTCGGCGGTTCCGGAATCATCAAGACCTCGTGTGGTGTCGAAATCCTTCCGCAGCTCCACCCAGTTCTCCAGGTGGGTCGCCCACACCACAATCACTTCGGTTGGGTTATTGATGACTTCAAGCAGCTGGGTGACCTCGATACCGCGTTCGCGCAACATCGGCACCCGGGTCGTTGCGACCGCTTCGAGGTAGTCAATCTGCTCGCCGGGCTTCACGTCGAGAACCTGATGCACAAACACCGTGCCCGCCACGCTCCGCTTCTGTAGCTCGTCATCGGTTGGGCTCTGCGGCATCACCGCGGCGACCCGGTCGCGGCCGCCGGTACGAAACTCGGCCGCCTCATCCCACCAGTCGGTATAGAACTTTGCCCGCCGTTTCAGGTTGAGTCGATCAAGATTGGCTGTCCACGCATCCCACCCGGCCTCGCCTCCGTCGTACAGGTTGACCACTTGCGGCCACCGGCCGCCCGAGGCCCCAATGACAAAGAACGTGCCCCACAGTCGAAAGAGTCCAGGCATGTCATGCACCGGCTCACGAGCCACCGTGTCCATGTACTCGTACTGCCCCTGCCCGACGATGTCGAGCGTTTCATGGAGAAAGAACCGGCGTGCCATCACGCCATCGGAGCAGGCACACCCGCATCGGACAAATCCTTGGTCCACCGCTTCGCCGGCAGACCTTGGCAAAGTTGGACCATGAGTTCATCCCCCCTCCTCAGAAAAGGCGACGGCGGCATGCGCATCCGCCGTGTGCAACAAGCCCTCGAAGCTGCCGGGTTCGACCCCGGAAAAGTCGACGGCGACTTCGGAGGCCACACCGACAGCGCCGTCCGAAACTTTCAAGCCTCCGAAGGCCTGCTGGTCGACGGCATCGTTGGACCGCGGACCCTGGCCAAACTCGGACTCGCCAAAGAACCGAAGCAGCCAAGCCTCGCCACGATCAAAAAGACCTACACCACCACTCGAGTGGCCAAGCTGTTCCCGGCATCGTCGAAGCCCGGTATCAAGAAACACCTCGGCAACGTGCTGAAGGCGCTCCATGACGAAGGCCTCGCCGATGACCTCATGATCCTGATGGCGCTCTCCACCATCCGGGCCGAAACCACAGCGTTCGTTCCGATTCCCGAGGGCAAGTCGAAGTACAACACTTCACCAAAGGGTCATGCGTTCGACCGGTATGACGGCCGCAAAGACCTCGGAAACAAAGGCGCACCCGACGGCGACCGATTTAAGGGCCGAGGGTTCGTCCAGCTCACCGGCCGAGCCAACTACAAAACCATCGGCAAACGGATCGGATTGGGCGCCAAGCTCGAAAAAGAACCCGACCTGGGCTGCGATTCGAAGGTCGCCGCCCAAATCTTGGCGTCGTTCCTGGCAACCAAGGAACGCAAGATCAAAGAGGCCCTACTCGACGACGATCTCAAGGCAGCCCGTCGCCTCGTGAACGGCGGAAGCCATGGCCTTACCCCCTTCAGCAGCACTTTTAAGAAGGGCGTGAAGGAGTTCATCAAGTAGATCCAGGCGAAAGGCAGCTAGCGGGCCGCAGTAGAACGCGTTATAAATCGGTGAGTTGGACCCGATAAGGTTCACAGATACCCGTCGCGTCGTACACCGCCGTATGCCGCTGTACATCGCAATACTTGGAGCGCTCGTGAAAAAAGCAGGCATCCTCTTTTCCGCCCTTCTCGTCCTTGGTCTTGGTGCATTTTTCACCCAAGACCAGTGGGCCTGGTACCTCGAAGACGACACCGTGGTCGAAGAGGCCGTTGTCGCGCCAGCACTCGATGATGAGGTAGAGGCCGGCGACCGCCTGTTCCGCATCGACCCAACCCAATCCTCGGCGTCCTACGCCATCGGCGAACGCCTTGCTGGTCAAGACCGCGGCGTTGCCGTCGGCACTACCACGGCCCTTGGCGGCGACATCGTGCTTGCGGCCGATCCCACCGAAAGCCAGATCGGCACCATCGTTATCAACGTCGAGCTCTTCAAGAGCGACAACAACCTTCGCGATAAACGAATCCGCCATGACTTCCTCGAGTCGAGCCACTACCGATTCGCCGAATTCGAGCCCACCACCATCGACGGACTTCCCGACGAAATCGTCGAAGGCACCGACTACCCCATCGAGATCACCGGAAACCTCACGGTCAAAGAAACCACCAATGAAGAGGTGTTCGCCGGAACAGTGACACTCATGGGCGATTCTCTCGCCGCCACCATGACCGCCAACGTTCTCATGAGCACCTACGACGTCGGCCCCATCAGCGTGATGGCCCTGGTTACCACCGAGGACGAAATCGAACTCAGCCTCGAACTGGTCGCTCTCGATGAATCGACCGGCGACATGCCGCGTGACCCGGCTACGAACGTCGTTGCTACCGACGAACTCATCTCTGACTCCACGGCAAACTTCAGTGCCGACGTCCTCCCGATCATCGAAGACCGATGCGCTTCCTGCCACGTACAGGGCGGCATCGGCTGGGCAACGCTGCCCCTCGAAACCGTTGGCGACGTGGCCGCGATTGCCGATGGCATCGCCGTGGTCACCACAAGCGGCTACATGCCACCCTGGCCAGCCTCTGACCTCAGCGTTCCGTTCCAGCACGACTGGTCACTGACGCCCGACCAAGTCACCACCCTGGCCACTTGGAGCTCGGGTGGCGGCGCCATCGATGTCGATGCGTCCCAAGCACTGAACGTCACCAACCAAGCGTTCGAACCGATCGACGAAGACATGGTGCTCCGCCAGGCCGAGCCGTACGCCGGAGACCCAGAAATCGCCGACGACTACCGCTGCCAGATCGTCGACCCTCAGGTCACCGAGACCACATGGATTAAGGGCTACCACTTCGCACCCGAAATCGAAGAGGTACACCATGTCATCGTGTCGAAGGGCAACACCGAAGCTCGCATCGCAGCCGATGCACTCGACGGATCCGACGGCAAGCCTGGCTGGACCTGTTACGGCCTCACCGGAATTCGCGGCGGCGTCAGCAGCTTCGGCGGCTGGGTGCCCGGCCAGTCCCCCGAGATCTACCCTGACGGTATTGGCCGTCGCCTCGACCCCGGCGACTTCTTCATCGTCCAGACCCACTTCCACTACGACCACGACGCTCCGGCCGATAACTCGCCGATGATCATCGACCTCGCCGAACCTGGTGAAACTGAAGGCCTCCGAAGCATCCGTGGCAACACTTCGATCACCCCGGTTGAGATCCCCTGCTACGAAGAAGACCAAACCAACCCTGAGTATGCCGACGCCTGCAAGCGAAGCACCGAACAAGCTCGGGTTGCCGAGGCCTTCCCGCCGCTCGGTCATCTCATCCCCGAGTTCGCGAACCGCAACTGTGGCGTTACGGCCGCCGACTTTGCCCACATGAACCAGGGCGTCGCATCGTCGACGTGTGATCTCCCCGTCGAAAACGCCGGCCAGCTGTACTCGGTGCTCGGCCATATGCATGAGCTCGGTGCAACGTACCGAATGACGCTGAACCCCGACACTCCCGAAGAACGAATTCTGCTCGACATTCCGCGTTGGACCTTCGAGTGGCAGCTCAGCTACAAGCCGAGCGAGGTCATCAACCTGACCACCGATGACGTCATCCGCTTCGAGTGCAGTTGGGATCGTTCACTCCAGCCATCGTGGGAACCTCGCTACATCCTTTGGTCCGAAGGCACGCAAGACGAAATGTGCTTCTCGACCGTCGCGGTCATTCCTCCCGAGTAAATCTGTCCTCCCGAGTAAATCTGGCCTCCGGAGTAGCACCGGTCGCAGCGAAACCGGCTTCCAACCGTCAGAGGGGTGATCTAGTATTTCCCCCTCATGACCACCTCAACCGACTCCCCTTCCTCGCCGGCGTACGAGCACGCCATCGAGCGTGTCGACAAGGCAGTCGAGCAATGCCGTAAGCAGGTTTTTACTACCACCGACTTCCGCCGCGAAGTGGTCGACGCCATGCTCGAGTACCTAGGCGACGAAGATCCTCGCGACGATGTATCGACCTTGGTCGACTACATCGTCGACTGGGCCGACGAGCTTGCGTCGCTCGAGATGTTCGCCGATCGCGTCCTCGTCGAGACGGTCGAACAGCACCTGCGCTGGTGCCTCGACCGCAGCGAGCTCGAAGTGCATATGAGCCGGATGCTCAGCGAACTCCGCGACGAACTATCCGCCCAGTTTCCCGACACCACACGGCTTGTCGAACTCTGCGGCAAAGGCATCGAAACCCACGAGCTGCTGTTCTCCCCTGTGGGCTCAGGCACCCGGGTTATCGAACTCGCCTACGAATTCGAAGTTGTCGAGGCGCTCGATGCAGCCGTTCGCCCGTCGAACCCCAACGGCTTGGCCGCCCCGTATCGCGACCACGGCAAAACGTTCACCATCGCTCTCGATGCCTTGGCCCATATTGCCAGCAACCCGCGGGAGCAACCGGGCCGACACGCTCGGCAAAGCCTGGTTGAACTGGCCGGCTTCGTCGAGCTTGGCGCATGGGCTGCGTTACGCATTCCTGTGCACCTCCTCGACACCGAACAGCGGTCCGAACTCCTGCGCAGCTACCAGCGGCGCCAAGAACTGGTCACCGACAAGACACTGCTTCCTAACGACGAGTCAACGCTGCGCGAGCTCGAAGTGATCCGGTCGGTTGTCTGGCAGACCACCGACGCTCAATCGCTCGCAGCAAACCCTCCGAACTAGCCGACCTAGCCGGGGTGTGCTGCCCCGCCGTCGATTGGCACCGTCATGCCGGTGAGATAGCGGGCATCGTCTGACGCCAGGAACACGGCAACTTTGCCGATGTCGGTTTCGGGGTCACCGAAACGCGCCATTGGGATATCGGAGATGACTCGGGCATAGGCCTCGGGGTCATCGGCCTCAAAGTCGATGAGTGCAGGCGACGTTGCGAGTGGAAGAAGTGCGAAGGTGCGGATGCCATCGTCGGCCCACTCCCATGCTGCAGTGCGGGTAAGTACCCGAATCGACTCCTTCACCGATGCGTAGGGTCCGCAGTGAATTGGATCGGACTTCACACCCGAACGACTTCCAAGGTTCATGACGACTCCCCCACCGTCAGCTTCGCTTGCAGCGAGGTAAGGGTGACAGAGCTGCATAAACCGGAGCGACGCGAGCGGACCGGACTCCCAGCTGACGGCCATGTCGTCATCGGTGACTTCAAGCAGTGGACCACGAACCACCTGCTGGGCGTTGTTGACCAAGATATCGATCGTGCCAAAGGTGTCAGCGGCTTGCTGCACACAGGTCTCGATATCGGTCCGACTCTTTACATCGCACTGCACGGCCAACGCTTCGCCGCCTCGACCGGTTACCTCAGCGGCAACGGTTTCGCATTTGCTCACCGTGCGCCCGGCCAGCACGACCTTGGCGCCGGCATCGGCCATAGCCAACGCGATGCCACGTCCGACCCCTTGTCCGGCGCCGGTGATGAGGGCAACGCGTCCGGCCAGGACCTGAGCTGTCCCTCGCTCAGAAGTCCCTGTTCCAGAATCAGAAGTCACTGCGCCTTCACTCATTGTGCCTCCACTCATCGTGCTGCCTCGATTGCATCGCGAAAGAGCTCGAGGTTTTGACCGTACATATCGAGCTGTCCTTCTACTTGTTGCGGGGTAAGGCCTTTGACGTGCACTCGGATGTTGATGGTGTCGCAGTTGGAATCAGCCATCACCTCACCGAGTCGGGCCGCCGCTTCGTCGGGGGTGGCACCGACGACCAGTTGGTCGCCCGCGCCCCAATTGGATTGGGCTTTGTCGCTGGCGTAGGTGCGGTAATGCGCCATCTGGGAAGCCATCTCGTCGGTTGGGGCATCGCCCACCCACACCCGCCGGATCAGAATCTTTGCGTTCGTTCCGCCGGCCTCGTCGTAGGCATCGGAGAGTCGCTTGGTGACGTCTGAGCCCTGAATCGAGTCATACAAAACCGCCAGGTCGTGTTTGGCGGCCCGCCGCACCGCTCCGCTGCTTTGAGTTCCGACGGCCATCGGCAAGGGTTGGCCGGCCAAGGCCCTCACGGCCCGGTCCCGGCCAAGCGGCGTCGGATCGTCGCCACGGAGCGCTGAGACCGTGGGCGGTAGTGCATCTTTGAACCGCTGAATGATCTCGTCGAAAGGCACCTCGGCCAATTCGAAATCGACAGGCAACGCACCGGCGGCAAAGCCAGCGCCAACTCGACCGGGATAGGCGGCAGCCATCCATGCCAGGTCTTCGACGATGAGTGCATAGGGCTTCATCGGGAGAAGCAGCGGGCAAGGCGCAGCCCAGCCGCGAGGCATGGCATCGAGGAGGAACCCCGCCAATTGAATCGGGTTCGGGAGGTAGCAGGGGAAGTCGGCGTGATGTTCCGAGACCATCACTCCGTCGAAGCCCACCTCGGCAGCTTGGCGAGCTTGAGCGCGGAGCAACCGGACCTGCTCGGCGGCCGGCAAATCGTGCGGATAGAGCCTGAGCGAGACCGATCCGGCGGCGAGCGGGACAGGGGTTTCTGATGCAGATGCTGGGCTCATTCGAAGCGCTCCCGGATAGCAGGGTTCGTGACAAAGACCGGCAGACCGCTTGGCGCAAGACCCGCCCGGCTCGGCCCACCATCGACATCGAGCGTTTGGCCCGAGATGTACGACGACAGGTCAGAAAGAAGAAACAACACCGCATCGGCGATGTCGTCGGGAGTACCTCGGCGGCCCAAAGCGATGGCCTTGCTGGCCTCGTCGACGTCGCCGGGTTTCCGACCCGACCGAGGAGTGTTGATCGTGCCTGGGGCAACCCCGTTGACGCGGATGCCATACCGGCCCCACTCGCTGGCCATCGCCCGACCCAACGAGTCGAGCCCCGCTTTTGCGGCGCCATAACCCGAGAGCAGGGGCTGGCCTTTGCTTGCGATCGACGAGATGTTGACGAACGACCCCGACTTCTCGGCACCGATCAACGCTTTCGCAACCACCTGGCACGAAACCATGGCGTAGCGAAGGTTCACGGTTAGCAGGTGGTCGAGCGACTCCATCGGGTAGTCCTCGAGGCGATGCCAGTACTGCGGGGTTGCACCGCCCACCACGTTCACGACGCCGTCGATCGTGCCGAGTTCTCCAGCGGCGGTATCGATGGCGGCGCGAAGTGCAGCCTCGTCGCTTACGTCGACCACAGCAGTCGCTACACGCCGGCCGAACGATGAAACGTCATCGACAACCTCGGCAAGATGTTCGGCGCTGTTCCCAAGCGCAGCGACGTCAGCACCAGCCTCGGCGATGCGGCGGCACACGGCAGAACCGATTCCCCCACCGCCGGCGCCTACCACCAGCACGATTCGACCTTCGAGCGACATCATCACCGTCATGGCCAGAAGTTAACCCACCGACTCGCCGGAGTAGAAGAATCAGCACACCACAACCTTGGCGACACTGCCGACATTGCGTACGTTCAAGACGGCCTCGAAGGAAATTGCCCGCGAAAGGTGCGCGCAACAGGTTTGAGGTGGGAAAGTAAGAACAAGAACGTGTTCTAGTACCGCGAAGAGAGATCCATCATGAGTGACATCACATCGCCAACCGACCCGTACATCGTTGTCTCGAGCGACACGCATGCCGGACTCAATTGCGAGGAGTACCGCCCGTACCTCGAATCGTCGTTGCACGAGGAATTCGATCAGTACGTCGCCGAGCGCCATGAACACCGGCGTATCGCCGAAGAAATCAACGCCGACTTCATCGCCGAGTGGGAAGGCGACAACGCCGAAGGCCTCAAAGGCGCGTATGACCCAGACATTCGCGACAAGACACTCGATGCCGACGGCATTGCCGGCGAGGTCATCTTCGCCGACGGCGACGCCGTAACCGGGCAAGAATCCCCGCCCTTTGGCGCCGGACTCGCAGCGGGCCTCATCACCGACCCAAAGAAGGCCTTCGGCGGCGCTCGAGCCCACAACCGCTGGCTCGAAGAATTCTGTGCAACCAACCCCGCCCGCCGAGCAGGCGTGGCGCTTGTCCCCATCACCCATGGCGTCGAGGAGTCGGTCAAAGAAATCGAAGCTCTTGCTGGCAAGCCCGGCATCAAGGGCATCATGGTTCCGACCATGTGGCACGGGTTTCCTGCCTACGGCAGCGGCCACTACGACAAGGTTTGGGCAGCCTGCGCCGAAGCCGGCCTCGTCGTCCACACCCACTCGGGTGAAGCCGACTTTGAGAGCTACGGCGACAACGTCGCCATGTATATCCGCGAGGTCCCGTTCTGGACCCACCGCATCCTCTGGCAGCTCCTTTTCTCCGGCAAGTTCGATCAGTTCCCTGAGCTCAAGTACGCCGTTGTGGAATGCGGTTCCTTCTGGGTGGGCGACATCCTCTGGAAGGCCGACGTCAACTTTGGCGCCAGCAACAAGATCAAGAAGATGGGCTCCCGGATGAAGGGCCTCATCAGCCGTCTTCCTTCGGAGTACTTCGGCACCAACGTCTTCATCGGCGCATCCACCATGAGCAAGGAAGAGATCCGCCGCCGCCAGGTAAACGGTATCGACGCCCTCATGTGGGGAACCGACTACCCGCACCCTGAAGGCTCTTGGCCAAACACCAAGGAACGCCTCGAGAACGATTTCCGCGACGTGTCAATCGAAGACACCCGCCGACTACTCGGTCTCAACGCCATCGATTGCTACGACCTTGACCTTGCGGGCCTCACCGAGGTCGCCAACCGAGTCGGCCCAACACCCGAATCACTTCACCAAGATCCAGACCTGCGCACGCCGGAGAACGCTCAACGAGACGCCCGCTGGTGGCTCGACGAGTACGGCTGCAAGATGCAGTACTAGGAGAATCGTTCCAATGCAGCTACCAGAGACCGACCATCACATCGTCATCTCGGCCGACTCCCATTGCGGGGCCGACCTGCGCGACTACAAGCCGTACCTCGAGTCGAAGTACCACGCGGAGTTCGACGAGTGGGCCGTCTTCATGGACGAGGCCGCCGAGAAGACGGCTGCCATGTTCGCCAAGTCTGGCCGCTCACCTCGCAACGTAGGTATCGACGGCGACCCGGAGGTCGACGGCGACAAGAACTACTCCAGCGAACGACGTCTGCGCGAGCAGTCCGAAGATGGCGTTATCGCCACGGTGCTGTTCCCGAATACTCAGCCACCATTCGCTCCGCCAGCGGCAACTCAGTTTGAGGCGCCGCCCTACAGCGACGACATGGACAAGCGTTGGGCCGGTCTGCGTGCTCACAACCGCTGGCTGCTCGACTTCGTCAACGAAGCTCCCGAGCGCCGTGCTGGCGTGATGCAGATCTTCCTCGGAGACGTCGAAGGTTCGGTCAAAGAAATCGAATGGGCCGCCGAGAACGGACTTCGAGGCGGAGTCCTCGTGCCAGGCGCACCACCAGACTCGCCGTTCGAGCCGCTCTACTCGGCGAGCTACGAACCCATCTGGGCCGCAGCGCAAGCCAACAACATGACCCTCAACCACCACGCCGGTGGTGCTACACCGAACTTCGGAAATCACTTCCCGTCGTCCTTGGCAGTGTTCATGCTCGAGGTCACCTGGTGGTCACAGCGAGCGCTCTGGCACCTGATGTTCAGCGGCGTGTTCGAGCGCTACCCGGAGCTTCGTTGGGTCAACACCGAAACCGGCACCGCCTGGGTTCCTGAGACCCTCGACCGACTCGACAACTTCTACCACCGCATGAAGTACAGCGAGTACGGATCCGAAGCGATCTTTGGCGGCATGGCCGTTGCCGGCATGTCACTCAAGCCCAGTGAGTACTGGAAGCGTCAGTGCTACGTGGGTGCCAGTTTCCTTCGGCCCGTCGAGGCAGACATTTGTCGTGAGATCGGTATCGACAACGTCATGTGGGGCTCCGACTACCCCCACATCGAAGGATCGCATCCGTTCACCAAGGAACACCTGCGGCTCACCTTTGGCGATCTTCCGGTTGAAGAGTCCACCAAGCTGCTCACCACCAACGCGTGCAAGGTCTACGGCTTCGACCCGAAGGCGCTGCTTCCGTTGGCCGAAGAGTTCTGCCCCAC
>JAYJMJ010284374.1:0-11342 GCA_036873875.1 Laminaria ephemera
TTACAGTGAGTGGAGTGTGGAGCTCACGCTCTCAATCTCTTGGCATCGAGTCTGAGCCTCATCCTCCTCTACATATATATACGACCATCACGCGAGTCTGCGACCGGCGGCCGTTCAGGCCGCCGGCGTAGCCTCTTGTATATTATTATGATAAACCTCCCCTTGACGCGTGCTACGACGGTAGAGGTAGCACTTTTTCGATGAAATGGTTTCAGAAGGACGGCGTTCCTTAACCCAAAATCGTCGGAATTTCGTTATCATTTCGCAATATTGTTTGGTTGTATACCTAGGCCATAGGGTTATTCATCGGGTAGAACGTTTACTTTTCTCCCAAACAGTTTTTGGGTGAGGACACATGCTACGGTAGAGATGCACGATTTTGTTTCTGATGCTCCTCACTTGAGGAGCTCTATACCTCACCCAAAACCTGAATTTGAGTAAACTCAAAGTGCAACCCGATGGGCAAAAGACCATGGCCCAGGTATACCAAACTTCCAGATTGAAAAAACCCCCGACATTCTGACGATTTCGGGTTAAGGAGTCCGGTCATTCAGAAACAAAAAAAGCCAAAAAGTGGTACCTCTATCGTAGCACGCGTCTGAGGTATAGAGCTCCTCAAGCGAGGAGCTTCAGAAACAAAAACGCGCTGCACCTTTAGCCGCAGCATGCGTCCCTTTGGACACACCTGGTACAGTTCTTTTAAGACGCGGGACGCATGTTACGGTAGACGTGCACCTTTTTTTTTCCTGAGGCTCCTCACTTGAAGAGCTATTTTTATCCTCTCCCAAAAAAAAAATGACGTGGGAGGAAAAAATAAAAGTGCTACCCCATGAACAATCCCGTGGCCTAGGTATATACAACGAAAGTTATAGCAAAAAAAATAGCGAAATTCCGACGATTTTGGGTTAAGGAGCTCTGTCATTCAGAAAGCGTTTCTGGCAAAACGTGCTACCTCTATCGTAGCACCGGTCCCGGTCAGAAATTGCTCATTATTGTATTTGCACTTTATTCCTACTCCTGCTCCCTCCCTATTAACAGTGTAACTCAGATCCGGGGTCACAAAACAGGCTCTTCTCCTCCCTTCCCACTACGGTACGTGCCTTCATTATTATCGCGAGAACAATCCAGCATTTTTCTTCCCTTGTCGACCTGCGTCGAATTTTGCTTACACACGCCAGGCGCTATCCGCTGTCGATTTGGTTCGAAAGAAAGAACCACATGGTAGGGACTTGAACCCATGACCTCGACCTTACTTAGTAGTTTTCGAGGGCAACCACTACACCACTGAGACGAGGATGCAACACAAACGCACTCGGCACGTAAGCTTCGTTTACGACAACGGTAGCTCGCTATTTATCTCTTTTGCGTACAAACCTTGTAGAATCTAGTAGGCCACTCCCAAAGTTAGCGTACTACAAATATGTACAGAGGGCCCGAAAGCCCAAGACAAACTGGTATACACCCTGAGTTCTGCTGCTGTCTGATTTTGTCCCCCCCTCAACGAGGGCTATATACTTTCCGTGCACGGGACGATAGTCCTGTTGACGCTGGTATTAGGAGGGGAGTCACCGACCTGTATCCTTCACGAGGGTATGTCACCCCCGTAACACGCGCGTTCGAAGTATCACACGCAGATTGCAAAAATGAGTTTCGATATAATTTTCAATCTCACAGCTGAAGTGTATTTTCTATTTTTTTTATAAAACCGCACTGCTGTACTTCACATTTGACAAACAATTTGTAACTGTCATATCGGTGGCGATATTTTCTGCTCTGCCGTAATTAAACCTGTTTGTCGTTTTGGTTTGTTTCGATAATGTCGCTTTGCGAAACGGTTTGTTTCACATACTCACTAGTGTAAGCAGTGCAGTCAGTGCAGAATACCAAATGAGAAACAGGGCACTAAAAAAGCCGCGCTGAAAGTTCCCAAGATATAATAATGACTCGAGGTGGCCTCAGCTGCAGCATAAGAAAGACCCTCTACCCCATTGGGGCAGAGCTCCGACGCCTTTGGGTCGCCCTGCTGTATCAACTTTCAAAAACAAAATGGGAAATCGGATATTTTTCGGCCTGCTGTAAATAAGAGCTCAATAAGAAAAAGACCCAGAAAGCGGAAATAACAGTTGAAAATCCAGCTTGATCCCAGATTCGTGTTTCTTATTACTAATAGCTATCATCCTGTACTGTACAACATGTATCCTGAGTGTTTATGTTTCGAGCGCGCTTGCCGCCGTTGTTTTGGTTGTCGGGGCGACTCCGTCGGCATGAACACTAGCACAACAGGAGCTCAAAGATATAGTCACGTGCTGCTGATAGTGTGCGCAGCCACGTCCACTACTTACTGCTACACCTCTACGGCTACTCTCCCCCCCTACCTGTATCTAGTGCCGGCATGCCGGGGGTGAATCCATTTGATAACACTCACATGATTACTACTCGCATTCTCCCTCCGCCCCAAGAACCGGGCACAGTTGCATGTGTAAGAGCTGCCATTACTACAGCATTATCAGCAGCAGCCTATCTCTGGTATGACACAGCTGCAAGCCTATAGTAGTTTCGGCATGAAAACAAAAGCGGGCGGTGGATAAACTCGCAACCAACGGGGCAGCGGCCCCAACCGACAACAGCAACATACTCGATGCGCGCACTTACATATTTGCCACCTCCGACGTAGCTTCAATCTGTGACGCGGTTGGTCAAACGTTACAGGGAGGAGGTGGGAAAACTCACGGCAAAATACGAGCAACAACAAAAAATGACAAGCAACGAACAGATAATCACCAACAAGAACACTAGCAGCCAACAGCTAGTGTCTTGGCATATATACTACCCCGTGATTCTTGGTTGGTCATCGTTTTAGATTAACATTTCAATCTCATCAACGAGCATGCGGGATTAACTTCAACCACCTCCTGCACAAACAGGGACACGTGCTACGATAGAGGTAGCAATTTTCGGTGGAAACGCTTTCTCCTTAACCCAAAATCGTCGGAAGTAGTTCTTTTTTTGCGTCAACCTTCGTTTTATACCTTGACCATGGGGGGATTGTTCATCAGGCAGGGTAGAACCTTAATTTTTCCTTTCCCTCAAATCAGTTTTTTTCGGGAGAGGTATAGAGCACCGAAAGTGAGGAGCCTCAGAAAAAAGTGGGTGCACCTCTACCGTAGTAGGCGTCTATGCATTCATTTTGCTGACAGGTGTCTGCCCCCCCATCCCCTCATGGCAGACGCCGCGACGACTCTGTTTATCGCTCATACGCTGGGTTCAGTGTTGCCATTTCTCGTCGATTTTTATCGAATTTTGCCCAAATCGCGCTCTCGGGCGTCCAGCAACGGAAAACCAGCCATAACCGTTCCCTGTGTAGTTTTCGTACTTACACGAACCAAGAGACTTGAAATTGCAGCGCAACCGCTAGAAGATGGGTGACTGTCTGCCCGCTATCCGTTACCGTGAAGTTCACCCCACATTGTCTCGGCAGGAAAAACGTCAAACGTAATGTACTAACAAGACGCAGAAATATATCCAACGGATTGCGAGTACACCGGCCCCCTGATGAGAATCCGAGAGTTGGTTTTTTGCTAGCTTTTATATTTGGAAAGGGTGGGTGTGTCCTACTCTCCCTTCAGTATAGCAGCTGTTGAATTTCTTATATATTTCCCAGGAGGTTTTTGGCCAAGTTGTTGGGCACTTGCTTATGAGAGGGTCCGTAGTGTAATCGAGCTACGTCAGATCCTGAAGTGGGAAGTTCGCGTTCGTACTCGCAGTAGATTTTGTATAGAGGCCTTTGTCGTTACCATTTAGTGATGCTGATGACCATGCTCATCGAAAATAAGGATCTAATGGCGGAGAAATTCGAGCACAGATTTTACTTGACGGCAGCGGTACCGAGACTCTAATGAGAAACTGAGATACGGGCCGCGGCTAGACATCACATTCGATCAAAACTACTTCAAACACGTCAACCGTGAGTTCGACCATTTGAGTGATCCAGACTTAACTTTGCGTATCATATATGATGGGATTGGGTGTGATTTACACAACCTGCAGTCTAACCGCCCCAGAAATGCATATGTACAGTACTGGGGCCTCTATTAGGCGGTCCGAATAAGGCGGTCACTCGATATAGGGCGGTTGAAATTGGTTGGCACGACTGTACCTCTGAATACAACTGTATTTACAAATAAGACGGCCTCTCGATATAAGGTGGCCAAAATTCCTTCGCACTCGTATACCGCCTTATATAAGCCCCACTGCTGTACTTCGTGAATCCCCGGAATTGCATGTAATGCGGTGTTTCTTGTGTGGTCTTATAGGAGAGGGGCGATAAGAGCAATGGTGTGTACCACGTAGCTATCTCATATTTTTGTCGTGCTTCAACAACATTGAGGCAGTGATGTGTGCCACGCGGAGAGGGGCGATAAAAGTAATGATCGTAGCTGTTCCATACCTTTGACGCGTTCTACGATAGAGGTATCACTTTTCTCCTTGTTTGTTTCTAAATGGCGGGGCTCCTTAACCCAAAATCGTCGGAAAGTCATTCTTGTTTTGCAATATATATACTTTTGCATACCTAGGCCAGAGATTTGTTCATCGGCTTGCGCTTTCATTCATCTCAAAATCAGGTTTGGGTTGAGGGTTAGAGCTCCTCAAGTGAGGAGCCCGGGAAACAAAAGGGTGCACCTCTATCGCATTAATAGCATGTGTCTCTTGTCGTACTGCCTCGACTACATTGAGGCAATGATGTGTACCGTACCACGTAGAGAGGGGCGATAAGAGTAATGACTTGCCATGTAGCTTTTCGACATTTTGGTCGTACTGCTTCAACAACATTGAGGCAATGATGTGTACCGCAAATACAGGGGTGAAAGGGGTAATGACGTGCCATGTAGCTATTCCACACTTTTATATAAAGAATTAAACAATACCTGGTATACAACAGCTGTGAGATCTAGGATTTCGTCGAAACTCATCTTTGCGCAAGCTGTGTGTGATACTCCGATCGCGCGTTTTACGGGTTGTGTATGTCCTCATGAATGATATAGGTCGGCGACTCCCCTTAGTACTAGTTAGCACCAGGGTCTTTTGTCGTACTGCTTCAACAACGTAGAGGCACAATTGTGTACCACGTAGTGCATGACCAAAACGCCTACCAGGTATTAATGACTGTGCTTGCGATGTGTATCTCTGTCTAGTAGTTTGTGACCACAGGGCTTGTCTCTCTAGGAGGAGGCATGGGCACGGACACTGACTGGCTGTGCTGGATGAAGATGGGTGAAAAAGATCATTTTAATGCGAAGAACACACACGTAGCTATTTCGCACATGTCGTCCTGCTTCATCACCATATAGCGTCGTACTTCGTACGTCATCTCGTAGTTCCGAATACGCAAGGATACACGGCGAAATGATTGCCTAGGTGATAGGGATACGCGACCAAGCGATTGTTTCCGGCTGGTGTGATTACAGGCACTAGTACTGCAGTGTAGGAGATCTGCGTATGTATGTCCTACTCTCCCCGGGATCGTCCGCGTATAAATTCCCCGTGGTGAATCGTTGTGCAACATCAGCAGTGTCTACCCGTGGCAGCATTTGTATACGCATACCCCGCGGTGAAAGTGGTACAACAGCAGGAGATCTACCGGACTGC
This sequence comes from Laminaria ephemera, assembly GCA_036873875.1. Taxonomy (NCBI): domain Eukaryota; class Phaeophyceae; order Laminariales; family Laminariaceae; genus Laminaria; species Laminaria ephemera. The sequence goes on from JAYJMJ010284374.1 coordinate 5,647, forward strand.
GGTACTTGCACCCTACCGGTATTTCGTACCTGGTATCCGTGGTAGTTCTGGCCGCTATGAATACGCGCATGGCAACTAGATTCGACGCATCACACGGCGGTGTTCCGAACGACGTGCCATGGTTGTCTTCCTCAACAAGCAGACATTACACGTATGCCCTAGGTAGATTCGAGTACGGAACCATGACTCGGTCGGCTCTTGCGCCATTTATCGTCCGTATCATACGTATCTTTATTACCTTTGACGCCGGACAGAATGGATGGGCTTGAACTAATTAAGGGATGCGTTATAGGCTGCGTATTGCGGGCTGGCGGGGGGGCTCCTCCACTGACGAATTATCCATAGGTCGTTGCAGCTCCATCCTCTAATGTGCGGGATGAGCTTCAACGTCGAGCGCTCATGCACTATCCCAGAACGTAGAAATGAATCACGAGAAACAAACCTGCAAAAAAAGAAACCTGCTATGAATGGGCACAAATTCTACCCCCTTTCTGTACCTGCAGTACTTCCGGTTTAGTGTCGATCGAATCCATGTGCTGCCTTTGTTCCACCCGTCCTTCTCGTTGCAATTCCATCTACGTTCTACTCTTAAACCGTAACAACCCGCGTCCATGATTGTATACCCTAAACTATTTGTTCGGTCGGGCACAAGGTATATGACTAGCTCATGGAGTTGTTTCGGGCCGCGCATACATCGTTTCTCAAAGCCGGGTGTTTTGGGGTTTGGTAACTGTTCAAAGTTTGGAACTAAATACATACGAAGTACTGGTATATTAGGTCCCCGTCCTACCATAACATGAATGTACGGGACACAGGAGGGCCCCGTACCCGGGACAGCTGTATCGTGCAATCATTCTAAGCTCTTCGTGGATGTAGATAGTCGACGCCACTCATTCTCCTGCAAAAGGGGGTACGGCGGTCATATATTGTATCGGTAGGCAACGTGTTTGGGTGATCCTGCGAGTCGTGCTACGGTAGGCGTACGCGGCAATTTTGAGCTCAGACCCGTTACACGGAGGGAGATCCGTTACATACTGAGGAGTTACACAATACAACACAGTAGGCGCAACCCAATAAGCCGTTCTGAGTACGGCAGTATCCGGATATAAGGCGGTCGAAATCGCTTGGCGCGACCGGCGAATTGCACTCACAACCTGGAATGGATAAGGCGGCTTCCCCCAACAAAGAGGTCGTATTGCCCTGGCACACCACCGCCTTACTGGCGGATCCCCACGGTACACGACTTCTACTGAGAAACAGAAATGTCGACCCAGAATGGGGATCTTGTTCGGGAGCGGGGGTGCGTTCTACACCGACTCCAGTATAACGGCTCACGGATATTCTATTTCCTGTCAGTATCAGCCTACATTTGTTCTTGAATTGTTTCGCAACAGGTGCCATGTGCCGTATCTGTGGATCCGTTGTGTACTCTACGTTTCCGTTCTTTAAACGCCTAGTAGACCATGGGACTGCGTATCGCGTTTGTAGCTTACACTCATTATAAACGTATATTGTCAGGTGGGGCATAGAGCTCCTCAAGTAAGGAGCCTCACGCAACTCAGGTGTCATTATCCGTACTGCAGCACGGGTGCTGCAACACCGGGGGGGGAGGCACGAACGTCGTGACGCACAAAAACGTTACGCAAGTACAGTGCAGCCCAAACTTCTGGTGCAGTGCCTGCATTTCGTTGATTTGTATCGTCCTGAATCCACCGCCTTTCTCTGGGTTTTATTTGCTATTTGCTGACTCAAGGTGGAAATAGATACTGGTGTAGTACCGGTACGCAATGTGTTGGCGCGAACCTGCCACAAGGCCCGAACGTCGTGAGGAAAACAACGATAAGCAACACAGTTAGTGCAGCCGGACCTCGTTTGGACCGTCTTTCTTTGTTTCGTCGATACATCAACCTGGGTATACCGCTTTTCTCTGGGTGTTATTTGTCATTTTCTGACTCGAAGTGGAAATAGATAGGACCGGTAGGCAATGTATTATTTATTGACTCTGACCTGCCACAGAGGCCCGAACGTCGTGACAGCAACAACGCTAGACAATACGTACAAGTGCAGCCCAAACCTCTGGTGCACTGCAGTTGTTTGATTGATGTACATCGTTCTGAATGTACCTGGTACGTCTTTTTACTGGGTGCTTCTTACGTTTCGCTTGCTCAAGGTAGTACAGTAGTAAAGGATGGTACTGATTGGCAATTTGTTGGCGCTAACCTGTGAAAAACTAGGGCGAAGGTCCGAACGTCGCGACAACAACGGTAGACAATACGGGCAATACCGCAAAACCCTCTTGTATGCTGCCGTTAGGTGTTTTATACATCGTCCCGAATGCACCGCTTTTCTCTTGGTTCTATTTGCTATTCGCTACCCAAGGCGGTACAAACGGATAGTACCGGTAGGCAGTGTGTTGGCGCTAACCCGCCACAAGGCCCGTACATCGTGACGACGACAACGCTAAAAACTACGGTTAGTGCAGCCGAGCATCTCGTGGACTGCCATTCTTTGTTTCGTCGATACATCGTGGTGAATCTACCGCTTTGGTCTGGGTGTTATTTGCTACCAGTATACTAGCAGACTCAAGGTGGAAGTAAATACTGCTGTAGTACCAGTAGGCAATGTGTTGGCGCCAACTTGCCACAAGGCCCGAACGTCGTGATCACAACAACGCTACGAATACATTCTACGGTTGAAACGGCCAAAACCCTCGCGTGCGTTGCCTTTGGGTACTTGATACATCGTCCTGAATGCGCCGCTTTTCTCCGGGTGCTGTGTGATATTTGCTTGCCCTAGGCGGTATTATTGGATAGCACCTATAGGAAATGTGCTGCGCTAACCTGCCATACTAGGGACCAACGTACGAACGTCGTGACGGCAACATCGCCACACAATACAGTTACTCGTAGTGCAGCCGAAACCCCTCGTGGACGGCCTGTTCGTTGGTGGATATATCGTCAGGAATGCACACCGCTATTCTTCAGGTGTTTTTGCTGACTTCTCGATGCATCATCATGATAGACGTACGTATGTATACGCAATACCGCAAATGGTCGCTGCGCTAGTAGCGGGAAGCTACTATACGACAGCCCACAACAGCAGAGACAGTAGCACGCAGCAGCAGCAAAACAGCAGCGAACCGGAGAGAGGTGGCCGATAGCTCCAAGATCCACAAACATACTCCCGGGACTCACAGAAGACCGCATAAGGAGCAGGGGCGAGGAGACCTTACGTCGTGCGACTAACAGACTGTACCAGATATCAATTACCCAGGAGAGACATGTAGGAAGGCTGGTATGTTTGTAGGAATACCCAAACGGCTGGGGTGGTGTATGTTTGCAGGGGGTTGTACCATTTGCACCCCACAGAAGAAGTGGTCCCTGTATATAAAGCCGGTTGAGTAGTGTCGGCTGCCTGCTATAGCGCCCGTGAAACCCCGTGGCATAAATGGCAAACAAGCAGTAGCCCGGCCGTGTGTAGTGTTGGGCCGGTTGCCGCTGTAGTGCCGATACCCCTTGCTGGAACATACCAGCGCTATAGAAGGACCACTAGGCGAGTTCATCCGCGTAGAATGTGATCTAAGGAGATAAAACGAACGTCACCCGGTATACACGCGGGCGTGGTCATCGCTTCCTCTCTCGGAGAGATGAGGGGGTCGATTCACGGAAGGTTATGTGCTCTCTCTCTCGCGAGATCGATTGGACCCCGATAATACGTTGATCGGTTTGACTACTGTAGTGTTTGATCGCGCATTAACAGTCGAAACGCTGGTTGTGGTCTGCTTTCTCATTGTTTTGCGTTTGTGCGCTCCTAGCTCCTGGGGATCACGGATACCTGGTACTAGTAGTGATGTACTAAACATGGCGGCCCAACGTGTCAGTAAATACACGTGATTTCTCGTTGTCTGCTTTTTTTGTGGAATGCGAATGCTATGCAACGATTTCCGTAATTTGTAGAAGGTCCAAACTTACGCCGCCTAGGCCCTATCAAACCCATCGCATGTTCTGGATAACTCTCGGAGGAAATACAAAATGTTGGCTGTTCTTGAGGTCGGCACCTTCGGATTCGAGATTTGTGCTAGACACAGGCGGCCAAAGTAATACAGCGTTGGACGTTCGCATCGCCATACGTTTTGGCGATACACCGAGTTTCAAGGTACTCTGTACGTGTATAATACTATTTCCAATATTTCCAATCGCCATGGAAGGGGGCGAGGTTTGGAATACAGCAGGGGTCTCTCCGTAGCGCCAGTATGTGCCAGCCAAACAAAACTGCGCTATAGCGGCAATCGGAACTGCTCCGCGCACTGCCACTATATAGATTTGCTATTCCCGTATGTTCCATGCGATTTTACCGGCACTACAGAGGCAACCGGCACTACTGAGGGACCCCTTTTACAGTCTAACAGTCTACATGACTGATGGATGGGCTGCCACTGATGCTGCTGTCGGGAAATCGGTGATTCGAACCCCGTAAAAAAAAGAATAATCTGTCTCTGCCTCCAAGAACCAGAGAATGAGTCTGCGCGATTCCACTAAAATTGGCGAGCTGTGGGGATCCTGGATGTTAATCTTTCGGACTTCCAAAGTTTATCCTGTTATTAGTCTAATTCCAAGTGCTTTCACCCCATAAGAGGTGCGGTGATAAAATGATTACCTGGTATGTGGCACTATGTGAAACGCATGCATTGTACGTACTGGCGCACTGGTCGGGGGAAGGACATGTACAACTGCTCACCCAAAAGGTCGCTGATCGAACCTGTCCTTGTTCACGACGATGAGCAAATATATCCACACGATGAAAAGCAAACCACATGTGATGGAAATATTACCTGGTATTATAGTATGTACTGCTGTACCAGCAGGCACCAGGTATGATAGGTGTACCTATCTGGTACTGTATGTCATCATGCGGGCCGAAGCATATTTCGTCCGTCATGTCTCAAGCATCAAAATACTTACATTGTACGCGCACGAACAAAGAGCTCATTTTACCATGGTGGCTATATTCAATATTATGGCTATATCTTCTGAAGCCACTGATGTCGCATCACGAGACACAATAAACAAATCAATACCTGGTAAGCAGTTATCAACGCTTGGTCGATTGGAGCGATCAGAGGCACAAGCGCCATACATTGTAATCGTCTTCATAGAACTGTATAGTGCTAGTATTAATAGGAGGAGGAGGAGGAGGAGTATTAATAGTAGTAGTAGTAGTAGTAGTAGTAGTAGTAGTAGTGGTAGTAGTAGTAGTAGTAGTAGAAGTAGTAGTAGTAGTAGTAGTAGTAGTAGTAGTAGTAGTAGTAGAAGTAGTAGTAGTAGTAGCAGTAGTAGCAGTAGTAGCAGTAGTAGTAGTAGTAGTAATAGTGGAAGTAGCAGTAGTAGTAGTAGTAGTGGGAGTAGGAGTAGGAGTAGTAGTAGTAGTAGTAGTAGTTGTAGTAGTAGTAGTAGTAGTAGTAGTAGTTACAGTAGTAGCAGTAGTAGTAGTAGTAATAGTTGTTGTAGTAGCAGTAGTAGTAGTAGTAGCAGTATTAGTAGTAGTAGTATTGGTAGTAGTAGTAGTAGTAGTAGTAGTAGTAGTAGTAGTAGTAGTAGTAGTAATAGTAGAAGTAGTAGCAGTAGTAGTAGTAGTAGGAGTAGTAGTAGTAGTAGTAGTAGTAGTAGTAGTAGTAGTAGTAGTAGTAGTAGTAGTAG
>JAYJMJ010284384.1:0-11342 GCA_036873875.1 Laminaria ephemera
AGAAAGGACGGAGAGAAGAGTAGTAGTGTTGTATCTTAATGAGTTGGAAATAAAGGCAAGTCTTTGCGCATCACCAGGTAGCTGCTGCTTGCTGCTTGTGGTTGTATACGTTTTCTGGACGGGCAGATTTCGATGTATCCGTTCGTTGTGAAAACACGGCGAGCTGTAGAAGATGCTCGACGACATGATGTGGGTCACGCTATGATCGGCACGTACTACGTAGTTTGCTCCGTTGTGCTGGACTGATTGCACTGTGCTGTGCTGTGCTGTGCTTGCAGTAGTAGATGGTCGACAACAAAAAAACATGTTGGCTCAGGATCTGGGTGTGCTTGTTGTGTGATTTGAGCAGAAGCAGATAGATGCATAAATAAACTTGTATTGTACGTACGTACGAACGAACCTAAACCTACCTCGTACTGGTACGTATAATAAAAAGAAGGGACACATAAAAAATTCGTAAAAAAAAGCGAGCCGTAAATGTTCCACGACACAAACATGCTGATCTCGCCAACTCTGACTACTCGCACTTGAATTACTTGCGTTGTCGCGCAGCAGCTACTTAGCACTACGTGTGCTTTGATATTTTGAGGCCTGAGTGCGCAGTGCTGTGCTGTTCTTCTCTGTCCTTGTGGTGGATGTGTTAATAGTGGCTGTGGGTGGGTGTGTTTTTCTTTTGTGATCTGAGCAGAATAAGCAGATGTAGGTGCAAAACAAACGCGTCGTCTACGAAGATATCATGATACGGGCAAAATAAACGTGCACGTACGTATGTATTCGTACGAAATTTCTGTACTCGTTTAACACAGAAACCTGATAAGAACGCCCACAATATAAAAAATGTCGGAATCAATATATCGGAAAGAATATCGGAAATATATCGGAAATACATATATATTGGAAAAAATATATCGGAAAAAAACTCGATTTCTCGAAACACGAATCAGAATCGAAAAACAGTCAAAAACGAGCGAAAGAGGCATGCTACGGTAGAGGTGCACCCTTTTTTTTCTGAGGTTCCTCGCTTGAGGAGCTCTATACCTCCCCCAAATAGCGATTTGGGGAAGAACAAAAATGCTACCCGATGAGCAATCCCATGGCCTAGGTATACAACGAAAAGCATGGCAAACAAATATTGAAATCTCGACGAGCTTGGTTTAAGGAGCCCCGTCGTTCAGAAACCGTCTCAGCCGAAAAGTGCTACCTCTATCGTAGCACGCGTTGAGATTCATCGAAAAAAACAAATAAAAAAACGATGAAAAGTGACGACAATCGGGAGAGGGGGGGGGGGGGGAAACCTCGAAAAAAATGGCGAAAAAAAGTTAAAAAACGATTTTCCGGCTCTCTACTCAGAATCGAAAAAGAGTCAAAGCTGAGCGAGAAAATCGAGGAAGGCGCAAAACAACGACGAAAGGAAAGCAAAACGGAGATAAACGAGGAAAAAGAACACCAAGAACGCGAAGAAAGCAAAGAACGCAATGAAAGCCGGGAAGGTTCTCGAAGAAGAGGAGTTAGGCAGGTGTGTTCCAGGTGGGAGCGCTGAGAGCGAAGCAGGCCGTTTTAATCAAGTGATTAAGGCTTAAAAAAACATTGGAGACAAATGTAATTATGTTTATACGTGCACCGAACCCACGCCCCACGCACGCCCCGTTGTGAGGCAAAGTTTTGAGGCGCCAATTATCGTCAAAGTTACCGCTATCATTGGGATTTCAAAAACGAAACGTGATAAAATAAAATATACGACGATTAGGCTGCGGCATCGGCTACGCAAGCTAGCCCGAGCTTCTGTAACTGGCCAATTAACCTTCTCCTGCACATACATGTATACATCTAGCAGTTTTGGCTACGTGTATTGTCACTGCAACACAAGGTTGAGTTTGGCTTTCTGCTTTCCTACTTCGACTCTTCATTCACCTATGCAGCAGCCACCCCTGTTCGACTTACCAGCAATTTGCGCCTCGAAGCGGGGGGGGGATTTGAAATACCCTGACACCCTACGCTGTAGTCCTCCTTAATATCAATCAGCCAGACATCTGCTGCCGCCCTTCCTCACCCCCCTCTCGAGAGTGTTTCGCTTTGCTGCATCTAATGTCGAACACGTTATTCTCGTCATGTACAATACCAAAACGGCGTCAAGAACACAAAAATATTACTCGCACGCGATTTCGCCAAACCGTTCGCAGCGGCCACGACCGTACCGTTCATTATCGCGTCTTAGATAGACTCATAGCATCGGCTGCTGTCGATCGTTCGTTTATCTCTATAACTCCTGTTAATTTTTTTCTTACACCATTTCCAAGTAGTGTATCCCCGAAACCGAGCGTGCACAGTTTTACTACTGGCAACAACTTTCCCACACTAATCCCAAGTGGTGTATCCCCAAAATCGAGCTTGCACATACTTCTAAAGGGGGTAGCGCGATGAACCTATTTTCAAGCGCACATGCTCGGGGATGTTGTCAACTTGTCTGCTTAGATACTATTGTTATACTGCTATTTGGAAGCCTCCCAAGTGGGGCGATTGAGACTCTAGTGCTCAAGTTTATTCCCGGTATCTTGAACGACCCCTCGATGGGAGAACCACACGCACACCCACAAGAAACCCCTATCAAACTACCGTTCAAGAACATTCCCGGAACGTTCCTGGGGTACGTTCCTGGTATCTGAAATGACCCCTCGATGGGGGACCCACACCCACACCCACCCCCACATCCACAACAACCCCTGTCGTGCTACCGCATGAGAACATTCCCGTAAAGTTTCCGGCATCTCAACACTACCCCTCGATGGTAGAACCATACCAACACCTCCAACAGTCCCTGACGTGCTACCACTCAACAACGTTCCTGGTATATGCAACTATACCCCTCCCTGTCCTCCTTACCCGGATGCATACCCGAGTATGTCCAATATAATCAGGTTGGGTACCCGGATACCCTGGAGTATATCCCACGTCAGAAACTAACAGTTATCGTGCAAATGGGATTGCCCCGATAGTGAGCACCTCCTTAGTTGAAGCTATGCTCTGTCTGTCGCGAAACGTTACGCCCAGACATACCCCTCTTTGGCGCAGAATGGCTCTTTCATCCTACTGAGAAGATCAACCCCCCAACGGAGCTGTTGACACTCCCTGCGATATATCTGCCACATCGTTCGGAGCCATTTCAATCGCACCCGAAGGAGCCGGCTCCAGCACCAATTTATCCTCTCCGTTTACAAGTGGGGGTGATTGGTTCACGCCCTCCTGCTTGTTTGAAGCGCCTGAGAGCGGCAAGGGTGCGTCAGTGACACCTGGAATATCACTCTCAATAACAGTGTTTGCTCCTTGGGATGTAGCCTCCGCCAGGCTTGACATGGAGACAGGCGTCGATTCATCCATCGGAACAACAGAATCCAAAGGATCCAGCTCCAACACCGGTCCACCATCGCCGTCTACAAGTGGGGGTGACTTTCCCCCGTCTTCTTGATGGTCAGATGGGTCCACGGGCGGCAAGGGTGCGTTCGCGATATTTTGGATCGCACTCTCCGCAGAACTCGTTGCTGCTTCGGGCGTAGACACCGCCACGTTTGAGGGGGAGATAGGCGTCGATTCATCATTCGAAGCAGTTTCATTCGAAGGATCCGGCCCCAACACTGGTCCATCCTCGTTGTTACCGAGTGGGGGAAATTGGTCCCCGCCCTCTTGATGGTTGGATCCGTCCAAGGGTAGTAAGAGCGCGTCCGTAACATTTTGTGTCGCACTTTCCGCAACACCCTTTGGTCCTTCGGGTGTAGACCTCGCCAGGGGAGAGGTGGAAACAGGCGTTGATTCATCGTTCGGAGAAGTCGCATCTAGATGAGCCGGCTCCAACACCGGCTTATCGTCGCCGTTTTCAAGTGGGGGCGATTGTCCTCCTTCACCCTCTAGATGGTCGGAGAAATCCATGGGTGACAAGGGTGCGTCCGCAATACCTGGGATCCCACTTTCCATAGCAACATTTTCTGCTTCGGGTGCAGACCCAGCCGCGGTCGAGATGGAAACAATCGTCGAATCATCATTTGGAGCAATCGCATCCGAAGGAGCCGGCTCTAATGCCCCCCGATCCCCGCCATTTTGAAGCGAGGGTAACTGGCCCCCGTCCTCTTGATGATCGGATGAGTCTAAGGGTAGCAAGGGTGCGTCTCCGATACCTAGGATAGCACTCTCCATAACAACATTTGCTGCTTCGGATGTAGATACAGCAGCGGTTGAGATGGAGACAATCGTCGATTCATCATTTGGAGTAATTGAATCCAAAGGAACCGAATCCAACGCCTGTCGGTCCTCACCGAGTGGGGGTGACTGGTTGCCACCTTCTCGATGGTCGGCGTCGCCTAACGGCGGTATAGGTGTGTCCTCGATACCCGGGATCACGCTCACCGCAGCACTCTTTGTGCCTACGGATGTGGATGCCCCCTCGCTTGAGATGGAGACAAGCGTCGATTCATCGCTGGGTTCGGCGTTCGTTCTAGGTTTTTGTGGGTTGGAAATGGGTACTTGCTCTGCTTCGCTTAGTTCAATCGCGTCGGGTTCGACGTTCGCTCGAGCTTGCGAGACGGAAGCAGGTGCTTGCTCTGTTTCGCTGAGCTTGATCGCGTCGGACGGCGGCATTAGATCCTGGAACGGTTTGCGGGAGGCATGAGTGTCGGCGGCGACGCGAAAGGGGCGGGTGGGAGAGGTTTTGAACTTTTTTTCACTGTCCGGGTTTCTCCCGTACGTTAAAACATATGCCACACTGCACAAACCAAACAAGCAGCAAACCCTGGGAAGCCACATTGTACTGCAGAGGTGCGCCAATATTTACTGAGGTTCCTCACTCGAGGATCTCAATACCTCACCCAAAAGCATAATATTGGAAAAAACACTGAACGTGCAACCAGACGAAGGATACCATGGCCTAGGTATGTAACAGATAATATTGCGAAACACAACTGTATATTCAAATTTTTATTGGGCAGTTCGTCCGTTGGGGAGACCCGTCCGTCAGAATGGTGTTTACCATAGAGTGCTGCCCCGATTGTAGCACGCATCATACACCAAACACGCCCAAACCCACAATGAGGGGGGGGGGAGGGGGGGCAAGATAGGGATGTATTGACGATGGACACCCGACATTCAAGCCCTTCACGGTACATGCAAACAGGAGGTGATGCCACACCAAATACCTTCTCACTATCTGGTTTGTACTGGTATTATTCTTCAAAGGTTGCACTGCCACGATGGTGTTTCGTAGGCTTTACTCCTCTCCAACGACACCCCAGCGTTCCGGCATTTCTGTTTCATTTTACCTCTGCGCGGAGACCTTCCTGGCCCTCCTCGTCGTCCGTTGCGGCATCCTCGAACTGGTTGTACAAGTCGTCATCGTTCTCCGTCTCTTCCATACCCACCTCCTCCCCCTCTCCCCGTTTGGCCTCTTTATCCGCTTCCTTTCCATCTTTGTGCTCCTCCTCCGGTCTCCTTCCCCTAACTTCTTCCGAACCATCCCCTAACTCGACATGGGCCCCCACCTCTCTCCCTTCGGCCCCTCGGTTCGTCCCCTCCTCCTCTTCTTCCCTCTCCTCTTGACCTTCGGCCTTCTTAGCGCTGCCCTTCTCTGACCCGTCTCCAAACTCACTGTACAGATCTTCCTCCCCTCCCCCCAGCCCCTCTTCCTCCGGTCTCACCCTATCCGTTTCCTCCGCACCATCTCGTACCTCGACATGGACCCCCCACTCCCCCCCTTCAACCTCCTTCTTCTCCTCTTTGTCCTCCTCCCCCCCCTTCCGACCGTCCGGCTTCTTGCCGCTTCCTTTCTCTGAACCGTCCCCAAACTCACTGTGCAGCTCCTCTCTCTCCCCGTCACGCCCTTGCCCGTGTGAAACCTCCCCGCCCGCTTCTTCCGCAACAATCGCTAACTCGTCGCAGAGCATCTCCTTCCCCTCTTCGAAATCCTTGTTCTCCTGCTCTCCCTCCCCCCCCCCGTTCAAGTCTTGGGTGCTTCCCTTTTCCGTAGTGTCTCCAACCTTACTACACAGCTCCTCCTCTACAATTCCCCGCCCCCCCTCTTCCGGCCTCTTCCTGCTGTTATTCTCCGCAGTTACCTCTAACTCGTTTTGCGGCTCTTCTTTTCCCACTCTGACCCTTTGCTTCTCCTTCTCCTGCTCGACTTCGTTCGAATTGTTGATTCGATTGTTTTCGGCCTCTTCCCCTAAGTCTCCATGGGGTCCCTCCCCCCTCCCCCTGGCCTCCTCCTTCTCCTCCTTCTCCTCCTTCTCCTCCTTCTCCTCATTCTCCTCCTTTTCCTCATTCACCACCTTCTCCTCATTCCCTCCCTCCTCCACTCTCCCACTTCCCCTGCCATTCTCTGCACCATCCTCTAACTCTCTATGAATCTCCTCCTCGGCTTCTTCGTGCCCTCCCTCTCTGGCCTCCTGCTTCTCCGCCTCTTCCTTCATCACGTCTCCGGCTTCCTGCTCCGCTTCCGCTTCCTGCGCTCCTGATTTCGTGCTTCCACCCTTCTCTGTAGTGTCCTTAAAGTCGATGTACAGCTTCTCTTCCCTCAACCCCCGACTCTCGGCTTCCGGGCTCTCATCCTCGTATTGCTCGGCGTTACTCACTACGTCGCCCCCCTCGTTCTCTTCGGCCTCGTGCGTGTCCTTCTCCTCCTCTTCCTCCCCCAACTCTACAGGCTTGGGTTTGCTAGTCTTGTCTACGGCATCGCCAAACTCTCCAGAACGTTCGTTCTTCCCCTCGTTGACCTCCTGAATGTCCTTCTCTTCCTCTGTCTCTTTCGATTTTGGGCGGGTGCCCTTCTCTTCACCGTCTTCAAACTCACTATACATCTCTTCCTCTTCCTCCTTCTCCTCCTCCTCCACATTTTGCCTTGCTTCTTCCGGTTTTTCCCCGCTCCTTCTCTCCGCAGTACCATTGTCTAACTCGCTCTGGGCCCCCTCCTCCCCCTCATCGACCTTCTGTGTCTGTGTCTTCATCTCCGCCTCCACGTCTCCTGTTTTATCGCGGCTTCTCGTTTCTGCACCGTCGCTAAGCTTAGTGTACACTCCCTCCTTCCCATCCCGGCCTTCTCCCTCTGGTATACCTCCACTGCCCTCGTCGACAACACCCTTTAAGTCGCTCTGGGCCTCCTTCTCTCCCTCGTTGACCTGCTGCGTCTCCTTTTCCTCTTCCACGTGTTCTGGCATACTGCTGCTCCTCTTCTCTAAACCGTCCCCATACTCGGCGTTCATCTTCTCTCCCCTCTCTCCCTCTTCTTCCGGTTTGCTGTCCGCGGCACCCTCTACCTCGATATGAGGCTTCTCCTCCCCCGCTTCAGCCTCCTGCGTTTCCTGCAAACCCTCCACCCCTGATGACATATTGCTTCCGCCTTTCTCCGTACTACCGCAAACCTCGCTGTACAGCTCCTCCCCATCCCTCTTCCCCTCCTCCTCGGCCCCTCGCTCCTCTTCTTCCTGATTATTCGCGATGCACTCGTCAGGGCCATCCGCTTCCACGCCACGGAATACCTCCCGCCCGACTTCCTCCTCCACTTCAGCTTCCTTGGGCTCCGTGTCCTCCTTCTCCTCTTCCGTGTGCGTGCTTCTACCCTGCTGCGCATCGTTCCCAAGGGCCACCTTCTCCTGAATAACATAGAATTTGTAGGGTTTCAGTGTGGGATTTCGGCAATGTCGTGTGGCTCCTGTATGATTCCAGCATAGTGAGACGAGACATCAATTCACTTGTCTAAATACCTACCTTAAACCCTAACCTGGCCATAGCCTTATCTGCAATCCTTCCCCAACCCTATCCCCGATCCCTGACCTACCCGCAGAAGATTTGTCCGTCAAAAGCCCAAAAACGCAAAATGTATCGACAAAATTATCGACCATCCCAAACCTAAATACTGAATACTTCTCTGTTTTCTATGCTTTATCCCATGTTTTAGGACAATGATGTGGAGAAGGCTACGGATTCCCAAACCTCGCTACACACCTTCTCCTCCTCCTTCACCTCCTTTGGTGTTTCCTTGCTGCTGCTCTCCATGCCGTCGCCTAACTCGTTGTAGGGCTCGTCCTTTGCATCTTCGGCCTCCTGGTCCCCCTTCCCTTCCCCCCTCTCTTCCACATGTGATTTCTTGCTGTCCCCAACCTCGCTGTGCAGTTCCTCCCCCTCCCTCGCTTCGTCGGCTTTCGTCCTGCGGTCTCTCTGCCCGGCGTCCTCTAACGCGCTACGGGGCTCTTCCTCCCCCGCTCCCGCTTCCTGCTTCTGGTTCTCCTCCTCCACATCATCGGTTGCGCTACGGGGCCCTTCCTTCGCCCCTTCGGCCTCCTGCGTCTCCTCATCCTCCCCCACAGCTTCTGCTTTCTTGCTGCCACCCTGCCCCAAAATATCTCCAAACTCACTGTGAAGCACCTCCTCCCCTTCGTCCCGTTGCCCCTCCTCTTCCGGTCTGTTATTGGGGCCTTTCTCCTCCCTACCCCAAAATTTATCGTGAGTCTCTACTTCGACCTTCTTCGTCTCCTTTGCCTCCTCCATATTTCCCTGCCCCTTCTCTGCTTCCAACATCGCATCGCAGCCCTTCGTCTCACGGTCCCCAGGCCCACTACCCTGCTCTTTCTCCGCCCCGCCCCCCGCTCCTCTCCCCTCTCCCTTCGGTGTATTCCTGATACTACTCTCCTGTCCAAGCCCTAACTCGACAAGGGGTGCTTCTCCCGTGTCTTCGGTCTCTTGTGTCTCCGTCATCTCCGCTTGCTCTTCGTGTGGTTTGCCGCTGGTATCTTCTGCACTGTCCCCAAACTCGCTGTAGGCCGCTTCCTCCCCGCCCCCGGGTCGCTCTTGGTCCGGTGTCTTCCTGCTGACTTGCTCCGCGACGTTCTCTCCCTCGTCACGGGGCACCTCGTGCCGTTCTCTGACCACCGTCTCTTTCTCCCCCGTGTTCTTGTTCTTGTCCCCTTCCTCTTCCTGTTCTTCCAATTTGTAGTCGCCGCGCTTCTCTGGACTGCCCCCAAAATCGTTGTACGGCTGTCCCCCCCCTCCACCCGATCCCTCGTGTTCCGGTCTCTTCCTGCTGACTTGCTCCATGACGTTCTCTACCTCGTCATGAGACACATCGCTCCTTTCGTCATCTACCTCCTCCTTTTCCTCCTTCTCCTCCTTCTCCATACGCTTGTCCCCCTCCCCCTGCTGCTCCTCTTCTTCCTCTTCCGACTTGCTGTCGCTACCCTTCTCTGCACTGTCCCCAAACTCGCTGTACGCCTCCTCCTCACTACTCCTTCCCTGCTCCTCATCTTGTCTCTTCCTGCTGTCTATCTCCTCATCGTTCTGTACCTGGTCATGATGTTTCTCGCTCCCCTCTTCGACTCTCTCCTTCTTCTCCCACACCTCCTGATCTTCCTCTCCTCCAGATCTCGGATTGCTGTTGTTATCCTTCTCTGCACTATCCCCAAATTCACTGTACACCTCCTCCTCCTCCTCCTCCTCATTGCCCCCTCCCCGCTCCTCGTCTTCCGGTCTCTTCCTGCTGCCAATTTCCGCACCGTTCATTAACTTGACATGGAGTTTATCCTCCCTCTCTCCTTCAATCTCCTGCCGATCCCTCTCCCCCTTCTCCCCTGCTTCCTCCTCCATGTTCACCCTCCTGATGCTGTCATTCTCCACACCGTCCCCTACTTCGACGCGAAGGGATCCCCCCCCCTCCTCGGCCTCCTGCGTCTCCTCCAACTCCTGGACATCTGCCGATGGCTTGCCACTGCTATTCTCTACGCTGCCCCCAACACCATCCTTCAACGCCTTTCTTTCCCCCTCCTCTTCCTCTCCCTTTTCCTCTTCCACCTTCCTGCTTCGGTCGTTCTCCGCGCCACCCCCTAACCAGCCAGGAAGTGCGTCCGCCCCCTCCTTCTTATCCTTCAACTCCTGCACATCCTCCTGCGGCTTGCCACTACCCTTCTCAAAACTGTCCCCGAACTCACCACTGCTGTACAGCTGCTCCCTCTCCTTCTCTCCTTCGCCATCTCCGCTACCCTCGTCTTTCGGCATCTCGTCTCTACCGTCCTCCGCGCTATCCCCTAACCCGACGTGAGGTGCGTCCCCCTCCCCCTTGACCTCTTGCTTCTCCTCCAACTCCTTCACATCCTCCGGTGGGTTGCCACTGCCGTTCTCCACGACATCCCCAAACTCATCACTGCTGTACAGCTCCTCCTTCTCCTTCTCCCCTTCGTCACCTCCGCTATCCCCCTCTTTCGGCACCTCCGTTTTATCGTCCTCCGCGCCATCCCCTAACTCGGCGTGAGGGTCTTCCCTCCCATCCTCGGTTTCCCGCTTCTCCTTCAACTCCTGCACCTCTTCTTCCGATGGTTCGCCGCTATCCTTCTCTACACTCTCCCCAAACTCGTCACTGCTGTACGCCTCCTCTCTCGCCTCCTCCTTGTCGCTTTCGCTACCCCGCTTTTTCAGCATCTCGCTCCTATCCATTTTCGCACCATCCACTAACTCGTCGTGGAGCTCCTTACCCCCCTCCCCGGCCTTCTGCTTCCCCTCCAGCTCCTGCAACTCCTCCGATAGCTTGTTACTACCCTTCTCCACACTGTCCCCGAACCCATCACTGCTGTACGGCTCCCCCTCCGTTTCGGTCCCTCCGCTACCCTCCTCTTTCGGCATGTCGCTTCTATCGTTCTCCGCACCATCCTCACGAAGCGTTTCCCCCCTGTCCTCGGTCTCCTGCTTCTCTCGCAACTTCTGCACCTCGTCCGATGGCTTGTCGCTACCCTTCTCAGCGCTGTCGCCAAACTCATCGCTGCTGTACAGCTCCTCCTTCTCTTTCTCCTCGTCATCCGGCCTACCCTCCTTTTTCGTCTTCTCGCTTCTATCAGTCTCCGCACCATCCACTAACTCGTCTTGGAGCTCTCCGACCTCCTGCTTCCCCTCCAACTTCTGCACCTCTTCCGATGGCTTGCCACTACCCTTCTCCACATTCTCCCCAAACCCATCACTGCTGTATAGCTCCTCCTCCTGCTTTCTCTCCCCGCTACCTCCGCCAACCACCTTTCTCGGCATATCGCTTTCATCGTTACCGTTCTCTGTACCATCCACTGATTCGCCGTAGAGACCCTTACGCCATGTTTTAGCCTCCTTCTTCTTCTCCAACTCTCCGCCGTCCGATTTAGTACTGATGCTCTTCTCGACGCTGCCCCCAAACTCGCTGTACACCTCCTCCCTCGCCTCCTCCTCCTCCTCCTCCTCTTCCTTCCCTCCCCCCTGCCCGTCCTCGCCCGACCTCTTCCCCCTACCATTCTCAGCAACGTCCCCTACCAAGGCACGGTCCCCCTCCTCCTCCTTCTCCTCCTCCTCCTCCTCCT
>JAYJMJ010284395.1:0-11342 GCA_036873875.1 Laminaria ephemera
GCGGTCGCCGAGGATCTTGGAGTCGAAGCCGACGTAGTGCTCTATATGAAAGAGCCACCCGATCGCGCTGCCCTTGAGAAGCTCGTCAAAATTCTTGTTGATCCGGTCGAAGACCTCGTCCGTAAGGACTCCAAGTTCAAAAAACTTGAACTCAACGCCGACGACTACGTCGGAAACCCCGAGGCCGTCGTCGACATCCTGGAGAAGCACAAAGCGCTGCTCCAACGGCCAATCGTCGTGAAGGGCAAGAAGGCCATAATCGGTCGCCCCAAAGACCGCATCGCAGAACTCCTTTCTTAAGGGGCAGGGCCTTTGAAACTGTCCAGCAACTCTTGCTGGTTGGAGTGGTGTTCGAAGTTGCAGTTTGGGCTATCGGATTGAGGTGAAGCTCCGTAATGTGTTGAAAGGACACGAGTGTCCGAAGGTTGGCTCAACTAGGAGTCAATCTTTTTGTCTTTTTTGGAGTAAACGGGTGACAGGTCACAACACGAAATCGGTTCGCAGAAACATTCTCAAACCTTTCGCTATGGCACTGGTTGCGATTTCGATGCTGCTCGCTTTCGCTCCGGCAGCTAACGCGAAACCGGGCAACGCCAACAACGGCGATGGGAAGAGTCAAGGATCTGCTGCGGTACTCGATGTCACCGTTTCTTGTGACCCGGGACCAGTGGTGACAATCACGTCGTTGGGCACCGGCGATTCGGGACCCAAAGCAATCTCAAACTTGACGATCGTGTTCGCTGGCGGCGAGATCCGTATCGAAGATCCCTTCAACGGTTCGAACCTGACGTCGTGGGTTTTGGATGCGGCCGATTATCCCGGTATTTCTGGCGTGTATGTCAAAGCCGGCAGCAACTCCAAAAAGGGTAAAGGTTACGGAGTATTCTTCGACCTCGATATCGATGACAGCACCTGTATCCCCGACAGCGACGACGACGGCATTGACGATGACGTCGATAACTGTCCAAACATCGCGAACCCGAACCAAGAAAACGTGTGGGCCACCGCCATCCTTGGAACCACGTCACCCGGCGACGCCTGCGTCACCGACGCCAACCAAAACGGCATCGCCGACATCAACGAAACCGATATCTGTGTCCACATCAACGGCACCCAAATCATCAAAACCGGCACCGCCTTCTGCCTTAGCGCCTCACCAGCCGCCGGCGGCGCACCAAACATCGCCACCGCAGACGGCGACAACGCCTTCGCCGCCGCACGGGGCGGGGACGGCAACATCGCCACCGCAGACGGCGACAACGCCTTCGCCGCCGCACGGGGCGGGGACGGCAACACCGCCACCGCAACCGGCAACAACGCCTTCGCCGCCGCACAGTACGGGAACGACAACACCGCCACCGCAACCGGCACCGTCGCCTTCGCCTTAGCTGGTGGAACTCTCGGAAATCCCGTAAATGGGCAAACCGTCATCGTCACCACGTAACCGGCAAACCCCCGCAAAACTTGTTGATAACAACACGCCCGGTCGCCCCGCCCCACAAACACCAGGGCAGGGCGACCGGGCGTTTCACAACAACACTCGGGCACCGCGACCCTCAGACAAGACACCACAAACTCTGCCCGATTCACTTCGTTCGCTTATGGAGTTTGGCTTCGCCAAACATCCCCGTCGGGGGCTAGCTGCGGGTCTGTAGTTCTCTTAGTAGCTCTGCGACGGTTTCGTCGTTTGTTGCGTAAGGCATGCTGAAACCGAGACGGTTTGCTAGGTCGCCGTATCTATCGTGGAGTTGGTCGGCGACCTCGGCTGGGGTGCCAATGACCGCGATGGTGCTCATCACTTCGTCGTCGATCAGGTCGCCGAGTTGGTCCCAGTGGCCCTCTTTGGTGAGCGTGCGAAGCTTGGGTTGAAGGTCGCCCCAATCATGGGCGTCGAGAGTGACCCGGTAGGCGGGGGTTGAGCCGTAGAACCCGAGATTGAACCGGCAACCTCGCTCGGCGGTTTCCTTCTCTTCCTCGGTCCGGTAGACGCCAATCATGACATCGATGCCGAAGCTCAGATCGTCGAGTGAGCGGCCGCCGGCCTCAAGGCCCTCCTGCACGTTCGGCACGGTGTGCTCACGCACGAACTTTTCGGTGTGGAACGGGTGAATCAAAATGCCGTCGGCGACCTCGGCGACCATCTGCGTCATTTTCGGGCCAAGAGCGCCGACCCAAATCGGCGGCAGGTCACAATCGAGGGGGCCTGGATCGAAAAGCGGGGGGAGCAGGTTGAAGTTGTAGTACTCGCCAGAAAAATCGAGCGGTGTGCCGTGCTGCCATTGGTCGAAGATGGCCTTTGTAGCGGTAATGAGTTCGCGCATGTGACGCACCGGCTTGCCCCAAACCGCCGAGTAGCGGCGCTCGATGTGGGGCTGGATCTGCGAACCAAGGCCGAGGATGAACCGGCCGTTCGAGAAACGCTGCAAGTCAAAGGCCTGATACGCGAGGTGCATCGGGCTGCGGGGAAACGCGATCGCCACGTTGGTGTAAAGGTCGAGCGTGCTGTGCTCGGCCGCCAAAAGGAGCGGATAGAAGGGGTCGGTTTGGCCCTCAAAGGTAAAGCAGCCATCGAACCCGAGTTCTTCCAATACTCGTACCCGATCGGGCGTTTCCGTCAAACTGGTTTGCAGGCTCGCGTCGTACTTCATGGGGTATGGATAGTGGCAAGGGTGCCGTTGCGCTAGTTCGATCGGCCTAGAGATCGGGACCACGCCCCCAAAGCGAGTCTTGTCAATGGATCGTTCTGCACTTGTCGTGGCACCCGTTGGCATCCCAAACTCGGATTGTGCCCCACACCACCCGTCCCCCTCGCCAACGAACGCGGTTCGCTGCTCTGGCGATTCTCGCGTTGGTATTTGGATTCTTTCTGGGTGCCGTCGTGAGCGGTATCGATAGTACTCCCGCGGCTGACGCGTCATCTTCTTCGGTCTCTTCTGTCGCTTCCGTTCTTGGTGTGATCGAAGAGCGGCCGGTGACCGTTCCATCAAGCACCGTTACTCCAACAACGGTCAGTCCATCAAGCACCGTTACTCCAACAACGGTCATTCCAACAACGGTTGTTCCGATCACCGTGGTTCCCGCTCCGGCTCCAACGACCTCGACTCCCACTCCGGCTCCAACGACCACGACCACGACCACCGTTGCGCCAGTTCCGAAATCGGCTGGTGAGCAGGCTGAAGAAATCCTGAACTACCCGTGGCGCGAAAAGTTCCCTACCTGGACCTTGGTGTGGGCCGACGCGAAGAGCGGCGTTCGTGCGCTCACGTTCCCCGATCGCAAAGTCATCGAAATGTACGTGCGTCCGGGTGACGACGCGGCGTATCTGGCACGAGTCCTTGCCCACGAGTTTGGTCACGTTGCCGATATCGAACTCAACACCGATGCCGACCGGGCCCGCTGGCGTGAGGTGCGTGGCATCAGCGACACCGTCTACTGGTGGCCGCAAGGCGACTCGTATGATTTCGATACCGGCGCCGGCGATTTCGCCGAAGCATTCGCAACGCTCCTCGTTGGCTCAGAAACAAAAAGTCGAATCGCCGGTCAACCAACCAGCGCACAACTCGATGTGATGGCCGAGCTCGTCCGCTAACCGGCTAGGGGAGGTCGGCGAGAAGTAAGGCTACGGCATTGTCGAGTTCGCGCGTGGCCTGCTCGATCGGCATCCATCCGTTCACGAACGCGATCAGACCCGGGTACCAGACGTGTTCGATCGTGCGAATCACCACGTCTCGATGCCCCTCGTCGTGATCGTCGGGAAACGCCGAACTGAGCATCGTTTGCGTGATCTCGCCAATTGTTTGTTCAACGGCGATATTTTCCTCACAAGGCGTCGTGAAACCGTTCATCAAAGCGGCTGACACCTGAGGGTTCCGGCCCATCTCGTCAGTCATCCGTCCGAGAAGGTCTCGCATGCGAGCAAGCGTGGTATCGCCGGTCGGGGGATTCTTGGCGACCTGTTCGGCTTGCTGGCGGTTGAGCATCAGCAAAGCTGACGCGAGAAGGTGATCCTTCGATGAAAAGTAGTGATACACCGTGCCGATCGCGACTTCTGACCGCTCGGCGACGGCGCGCATCTGAACAGAGTCGTATCCGCCTTCGGCGGCTAAGTCGAGTGCAGCTAGCACTACTCGGTCGCGGCGCTCGGTTTGTCGCGGTGTTAGCGATGACGACAGTTCAGAAGCCATAGCGCGAAGCTAGTGGACGGCAGTGTTTGCGAACGGCAGTGTTTGCAAACAGCAATGTTTGCAAACGGCGTGTTACGAAACCGGATCGAGGTCGTCGTCGAACTCGTGGGTTGCCACAGTGATCTCGGTGACATCGGCAAGCTTGTTGCGGGCACGAATTCGGCGGTATTCGTCAAGGTCAAAGACCTTTGCGAGTGCGTCATCGTCGGTTTCGTCGGCAAGGCGGTTCGCGAGGTAGCTCAGAACCTTGCTTGGATCGTTGCTGTCAGTCGGGCCACTCATAGGTACTACATCGGCAGAAGTCCTCCGCCGCTGAAGCAATCCGAGCGTTTTTCTTACGATCGTTAGGTTGTCGCTGGTTGTTCCGGGTTCACGCGATGCGAAACGCGGGCAAAGATGTCGCCATCGACCCAGCTGTTGCCGAGCAGCAAGTGATCGCGAAGCGTGCCCTCTTTGTCGAACCCCTGCGCCTCGAGCAGCTTTCTTGAAGCCTCGTTACGGGCTGCGGCCACGGCGTAGATGCGCTTCAGGCCCAGGTGGTCGAAACCAAAGTCGGTGATGAGGTTTACTGCTTCGCCGCCGAATCCCTGACCCCAGTAGGGCGATCCAAGGAGGTAGCCGAGTTCGGCGCGTCGGTGGAGAAAGCTCTCGATACCTAGCTGGGCAAGGCCCATCAGCTGGTTGTCTTCGGTCCGAACAATCGCTAGGGGATACAGGAACCGCTCGGGATCGGTGGCAGCGTCGATGAGTTCGGTGAGGTAGGTCCCAACCTCGACGTCATCCATAGGCTGGAAGGGCAGATGGCGGGTGGCTTCGGTATCGGCAGTGGCTGCCAGGACCGCGGCGGTATCAGCGGCGTCGAGCTCACGAAGCGAGATTCGTGGTCCTTCGATCAGCACCGGGTACACAAGCTGAGTCAACCCGACCAGTGTTCAGCGCGCCCAATCCGGAGCGGTGTTCGGCGATGAAAAGTTCCCGCACCCGGGACAGGAGCGGCCAGCCTCGTTCGGCTAGGAGAAATTCGGTGGGCGACCATCGCGTAGTGCGCTGATTCCCTCGGCGTAGTCGGGGTCGCGGGTGAGGCTGTCGAGTACCACGTTGGCATCGCTGACCGCCTCGGCGGCGCTGCGATGCAGATCCATGTAGAGGAGCCGTTTGGTCTCAGCTACCGATGCACGGCTAGTGGTGGCCCCCAGCTCTCGGGCATATGTTCGTGCGGCGCTCAGAACCTCGGCCTTGGGAGCGACACCTGTTGCAAGGCCCAACGCTGCTGCCTCATCGCCGCGGAACTTGCGGCTGCTGATGAGCAGGTCGGTGGCGTTGGTGAGACCGACGAGTCGGGGAAGCTGCCACGCAAGCCCGTACTCGGCAGCGAGGCCGATGCGACCGTGGGCGCAGGTGTAGGTGGCGTCGGTAGCGAGGAATCGCATATCGGCGAAGCAGACCACGGCGAGCCCAACGCCAGCCGCTGACCCATTAACCGCGGCGATGATTGGTTTCGTCATGCCGAACTGGTGCACGAACATATTGTCGAACTCGGGTGCTACACCAAAGCCTGGTTCGGCCAGCGGGTCTGGCGTGCCAGGGTCGTAGCCGCCTTTGTCGACGTGGGTGGCAAGCGCATCGCTGTCGCCGCCGACGCAGAAGGCCTTGCCCTCCGGGTCGCCGGTAACGATGATGCTGCGCACGTCGTGGTCGTGTTCGGCCTCATTCAGAAGATGCCGGTACTCGGTGTGCATCCGGCCGGTCCATGCGTTGTGGCGATGCGGTCGCGACAACGTAATCGTGGCAATCCCCTCATCGACCGAATAAGCAGTAGCCCGAAGTTCCATAAGGAAACCCTAGAGGCGAGAAGAGGTCACGCGAAGAGTTCGCAGTTGTCGCCGCCAGCGGTGCAGGTGTCGGACTCGGCGCCGCCGTCGAGCGTGTTGGTTCCTGACGTGTCGTTGAGGGTGTCGATACCTTCGCCGCCGCTGAGGGTGTCGTTACCTAGCCCGCCGAACAAGATGTCGTTTCCTTTGCCGCCTTCGACCGTGTCGTTTCCGGCCTCACCGTGAACCTCGTCGTTGCCGGACGCACCCTTGACGATGTCATCGCCGAGGTTTCCGTAGACGATGTCGTTTCCGGTACCGCCGGAGATGTGGTCGTTACCGTCGCCGCCGTAGACGGTGTCGCTCTTGCCGCCACCATTTGCGAAGTCGTCGCCGATGCCACCGAGCAGGGTGTCATCGCCGTTGTTTCCCGAAAGCGTGTCATCGCCAGCGTCGCCATAGACGATGTCGTTGCCCGGGCGTCCCTGCACGTTGTCGTTACCGTCGCCGCCATGGACCTCGTCGTTTCCGGCGCCGCCTCCTACTCGGTCGGCGTCTGCGCCGCCGTCGAGGTAGTCGTCGCCGTCGTCGCCAGCAAGGTTGTCGATGCCGCCATTGCCGTAGATCGTGTCGTCTCCGGCATTGCCACGAATAGTGTCGTTGCCTGCGTCGCCGTAGACGATGTCGGCGCCTGTTCCGGTTTTGATGTTGTCGTTTCCATCGCCGCCGTGGACGATGTCGTCGCCGTCTTCGCTGCGGATCGAGTCCTTGCCAGCGTCACCGTCGATGACGTCGTTTCCGGTGCCACCGTAAAGTTTGTCGTTACCGTCGCCGCCGGTGATGGTGTCGTTGCCGTCGCCGCCAAAGATCTCATCCTGGCCGCCGGCGCCGCAGATGACGTCGTCGCCACCGAGACCAGAGATGGTGTCGTCGCCGTCTCCGCCCATGATCACGTCGTTGCCGGCGGTACCGATAAGGGTGTCGTTGCCAGACGTACCGATGATGGTGGGGCTGAGGCCGTTGCAGCCGGAGCCGTAGAGCGATTCGAGGCCGTTCAGGTCACCCGAGCCCAGCGTTCGTTTGGTTGAGTTTGATGATTGCGACGGGTACATCACCTCGGTAATAACCTGAACGTGGTTGAGTCCAATGCCGTGTCCGGCTTCATGGATAGCTACCGATTGAATGTCGTAGCGGCCGCTGGTGGGGCTGGTTGCCCAGAGATAGTCGGTGTTGAATTGCATGTCGACCTCCACCGCTTCGCCCGACGAGGTGTACCAAACGGTGGTGCGGGCGAGGTAGGTGTCGGCGGGGTTCGGGGTCGCTCCCCAGAAGATGACGTTCTCACCGTCAAACACGCGCTCGGCGGTCGTGGTGGCGCCAGTGTAGTTCCATGAAAGGCTGACGGGCCCTGACTGGTCGATCCAAGCGTTCAGGCCATCAAGGAGGGCGTTTGTTGCTCCGGCTACCGGAGCGCTGGCTTCGTTGATCGATACCGGTATCCCTGACGATGCGGACTCAGACCACTTGTAGACGGCGGTGACAAAGTCGCTGCTTGCATCGGAGTGTGCTGATTCGATGCCGCCAGAGTCGAAGGCGAGATGGATTGCTCCGTCGTGGCCGACAACACCGAAGATCTCATCGAGGTCAGCGACGCCAACCTCGCTGGTGACCGCGTCTGGAAGTTCTACGAGGTGCAGTTGGTAGCGCAACCCGCCACTGAGGTGCGCTTGAGCCGAGGAGGACTGTTCGGTTCCGTCCTTGGCTCGGCCACCCTCGGTAAGCACTCGAATGGTCGAACGGACCGGACCTTGGAGTGTTTCGTCGATCGTGATGGTCGAAAGCGTGAACAACCGTCCGTCGCGGGTTTCGATGTTGCTGAGGGCGGTGACGGTTCCCCGGATGACAGCGGTTGCTCGCTGGTTGATCTGCACGTCGCTGTGAACAACGCCGACTTCGCGGTCGCTGGTGCCATCGGCTGTCCCGGCCGGGGTAACGCCAAAGATCGCGAGGAGGGTAGCCAGTGCGGTCAGAACGATTGCAGCGCGGATGCTGTCGGCTCGTTTGGGTTGTTGCCGGGGGGACGCGTGCATAACCGGTTCCTGATCTGGAGGGGAATCTTAGGGAGGGGGAGTCCTTGACAAAGGAGTCGTCGTTGTTATCGGCGCGTCGTGGTCGATGATTGAGGTATTCGCTGTTCGGAAGTACTGCGGGTGCTGGCAGGCCGGTCGGCTTGCTGGCGGCTAAGATGGCGCTGTTCGAAATGCCTGGAGGCTCTTCAATGAAAATCGTCGTCGATTACGACCTATGTGAAAGCAACGCTGTGTGCATGCAGATTGCCCCTGACGTCTTTGAAGTCCGCGATGACGACTTCTTGTACGTGCTCAACGAGACCCCCGCCGCTGATCAGCGCGAGGTCCTCGAGGACGCCGTGGCTCGTTGCCCCAAGCAAGCAATCAAAATCGAAGACAGCGAGTAATCATGGCGGTCCGCATCGCTGCGGACCAGCCTCACGCTCATGGTTGAATCGATAACTATCGTCGGGGCATCGCTGGCCGGCATTCGCGGGGCCGAGGCGCTCCGCAAAGCCGACTTTGGTGGCCCAATCTCGCTGATTGGGGCCGAGTCCCATCTTCCGTACGATCGTCCGCCGCTTTCGAAGCAGGTCCTGGCTGGCGAGTGGGATCTCGACCGGATTCAGCTCACCACGACCGAGAAGATCGCCGAGCTCGACCTCGATGTCCGGCTCAGTACTTCAGCGGTTGGGTTCGACCTTGCATCTCGCGAACTTCGGACAGCTGGCCCTAGTGGCGAGCACACCGAGGTCGTCGATGGCCTTCTTTTGGCCTGTGGCGCCCGAGCGCGAAAGCTCCCGGGCACTGAGGCGATGGCCGGTGTGCATACGTTGCGCACCACCGACGACGCTGCGGCCATCACGGCTGCGGTCGATGCCGGAGCAAAGCGAGTTGTGGTTATCGGTGCCGGTTTCATCGGCGCCGAGGTTGCAGCGACTCTTCGTGGAAAGGGTGTCGAGGTGGTTCTCATCGAATCCTTGGCCTACCCGATGGCTCGAGTGCTGGGCGAAGAAATCGGCATGCTTTGCGGCGATATCCAGACCGATCAGGGCGTCGACCTTCGGTGTGGCGTTGGTGTCGATCGGCTTGAGCCCAGCGATTCTGCAACCGACAGCGTCATTACTGTTTTTCTGACCGATGGCTCCGAGGTCGAGACCGACCTTGTCGTCGTGGGCATTGGTGTCATCCCCAATACCGAGTGGCTTGAAGGTTCGGGTCTCACTATCGATGACGGCGTGGTTTGCGACGAAACCTGTCTTGCCGCTCCCGGCGTTACCGCTGCCGGCGATATCGCCCGTTGGCAGAACCGCCGCTTCGATGAGGTCATGCGGGTCGAGCACTGGGAGAACGCTGTCGATCAGGCCGGCTTCGCCGCTCGTCGACTACTAAGTACCGACGGCGATGCCGTCGCCTACGAACCCATCCCGTGGTTCTGGAGCGATCAGTACGATCGCAAAATTCAAATGGCTGGCCGCCCTCGTTCGACCGACGATGCAATGTTGGTCACCGGATCGATGGAGGAGCGCCGCTTTGCCGTCATCTTCGGCCGAGACGGAAAGCTCAGCGGGGTATTCGGGATGAACCGGCCCCGCCATGTCATGCAGTACCGGATGAGGATTCAGGAAGGGATGTCATGGGACGAAGCACTCGCAACGGCCGACGCATGACACGAATTCACACCGTTTTTGCCGCTGCCGTGATTCTGTCGCTCACCGCTGTTGGTTGCGGGGCGAACGAGATCGATTCGGTTCTTTTGCTTGAAGAAATCGAGGGCAGCGTGCTGGCCGAGAATCCCGGCCTGCTCACCGATCTCGAGTGCCCGTCGCCTATCGAGGTCGGAGTTGGCATCGAAGCCGAGTGCACCGCACTCGTCGATGGCGAATCCGTGACCATCCATGTGGAGCAGACCAACGATGAAGGCGCGATTAACGCTGAACTCCAGGAACCGCTCTTCGATGTCGCTACCGCCGCAGAGAAGCTTGGCGAACGGTTCGAATTCGAACTCGGAGTCCCCACAAGTGTCGATTGCGGCGAACCCCCGCTTCGGGTGTTGCAGGTCGGCATGGTCATCGATTGCTTCGCTGACGATGGCACCAGTAATCGTGCAGTGTCGCTGACGGTCGTCGACAGCTCCGGGGCCTACGAACTCACCCTGGGCTAACGGCTTGCTGATGTTGGGCGCTTCCCTCATGTTGGGCGCTTCCCTGATGTCGGACGGCGAGCCTTAGTCCCAGGGGTGGGAGAAACATCGCTGATCGAGATACCCAGGCGCCCACATCGACCAGATCCCGCCAACGGCTTTGCGGGTGTTGTCAGTCCAGGCAATAGCCGACGGAGTGGCGACCCGCCGCACGGTTTGTGTGATGCCGCCCTCGTATACCGTGTAGCCCGCCCACACGCCGGGGAAGTCTTTCGGCGACGCCACTTCGGAGATCAGTACACCCTTGCGGGTATACGCCCGGTTTCGGTGGGTGTGTCCGCAGCTCACCATGAGGCGAGGATTGGCGGCGCGGATGGCTCTGAGGAACGGCACACCCTCCCACGTGGGAATACCCGGTGGCCAGAACCAAGGCAACACGTACTGCTCGAAGTGGTGATGGATCCCGAGGAAGACCGGCGTGTCGCTGGAGCTGAGAAGCCCGCAGACTTCGTCGGTGATCTTCGAAGTCTGGCCATGGCCCTTCGTGGCGATGGTTGTGTCGGCGACGACGATCCGGACGCCGGGAAGATCGATGGAATCAACCGGGGAGAAGTCGAGTCCGGCGTTTGCCAGACCCTTATCGGTATCGATGCCCTTCTTCTTTGGCTGGCGGTCGTGATTCCCAAGCGTGAAGAGGTACGGCACCTGAAAGCCGCGAACTAACTCTTCGAGTTGGGGCCACTCGTCGGCCCGGGTGTGGTGGGTGAGGTCGCCTTTAAGAATCAGTTGCTCGGCGCCCCATTCTTGGGCCTCTTTGCCGGCCGCAACGGCACACCGCATGGGGTGGGGCACGTCCGCGTTTTTCTCGCGGAGCTTCTTCACCAACCCGAATTTGGTACTTCCAAGGTGGAGGTCCGACATGGTAGCGAAACGGGCTAGGCGTTCGCCCGGGGGCGGTGCTGGCGTCGTTATCGACAGTTCGTGGCTTGGTCCGCTACTAGGTGTGACGCGGATACTGAGCTTCGAGTTTTGAGGAAGATCGTCAAGGCTCACTGCCCCAGGGCCGCCATCGGACTGAAAGGTCAGGCTCGTATCGGCGCACGAAAACTCGATTGGTCCGCTTGGAAGTCCGCGC